>VWYO01016886.1:123866-137699 GCA_013400275.1 Rhadina sibilatrix
AGAAGGCGCTTTATTCTTTATTCTGAGCTGCTCTCTGGTGACCCCTCAGTAGACCATTAACGAACCGGAAACACGGGGTCAAATCTGTATTTGGTTCTTCCAAAACAAATCGTGTTAAACCTCGTCCGTGCTGACGAAACGCATGCTTGGGGTCCTGGCAGGCACTGTGACTAACTTTTGATAGCATGTAAAAGGCCCTGCCCGAGGTGTGTTGTGACCTTCTGTTCCCTGCTGGGCTGAAAGATGGGGCTGGCCATCCATAGGCTTTTAAAAACCCTGTAAGTCATAGTTCTCTCCTTCAGGTAGGTGTCTGCTTGTCAGGCGGTAGGTTTCAAACTAACACACCGTGTCCTTACTGCTAAGGAAGCTTGTACGGCTGTTGCTTTTAGCGGTGATGATGTAATAGGTACTCACATTAAATAGGTGATTTAATAACTCAGGGGTCCCACCTACACTTGGAGTAATTTCAGCTGATTTTACAGCTTCATGCTGAATACCTAAAAGTCTGTTTGCTTTTGGAAGATCAAAATGCTGGCCCAGTTTTAGGGCTTTCCAGCAACTACATCGAGACCAGAAGTCTGATGGAGGAGCTGTCTCAGTGTGGGCCTGCTCCCGTCTGTGGTAGCAGGGTTTAGTAGGGGGATAGTGTCACACAGAAAATGTAACGGCATATTTCAAATGTTTTTCGTTTTTTCATGTAGTTAGCATCTATATTTTCCTTATGTTATTAGTCAGATAATTATTGTTTAGCATTATACATTGTAGAGTGATTTTTTTTTAATTTGCATGTCTGCATTAGTATCATGATATCTCATGTATATATTCATGTACAAAACGTAACTTCTTTGAATGCTCGGCATTTTCTCTTGCATCATGTGAAGTGGAAAACTGCCCTTTTCTAATCTTCAAGGAGATGTTTTACAGTACTGATGTCTATTTTGAACATGCCTTTTAGTAGTGCTATACTCATTGCTTTGTAGCAGCAGATATATACTGAACATGTGTTGTCTCCTGTGGTTTGCATATTTCAGGATCCAGTTGGTAGCTAAAGACAGTTTAGTTATTTCCTTTCCCTGTCTGAGAAGCTTTGGTATTATTTTTATCACTATACCATTCGTTTCTCTGTTGGTTCTCATTTCAAATTAATATTGCTTTAAAAAGAAGTCTGGTGGCTTTTATGGCAGTGGTGACACATGATGATGTGAATTTGTTTTCATTAGGTCCGGGTAGAATAAGTAAATCCAGGCTGGAATGGAGTAAAAATTTGTTGATTTTTGTTTTTCCTATCAAAAGAAAAGCATTGGAATAACAGCATTTATTTAGGAGAAAAAAATATTTTTACTCTTATTGCTGTACAGAGAGACATAGGTCATTTTTTAGTAGCTTGCAGAGCATAGCTTTTGAACTTTTTGAGCCACTTTATTTCTTACTACTTAGTATATGTAAAGATCATTGTAGCATCATCTTTATATTTGCTGTCATATGGTTTTTTTAAAAAATCTATTTTTTCAGACACAATATTATAAAATAAGCTTCCTAAAATCTACAGAATATATTTTGCTAGATCATAAAAATGCTGTTGCTCTTTTCAAGAACTTTTTTTTAATATTTCCTTACAGTTGAAACCTCGTTTTACCTAAGCTTTCAGAGAAAATAGTATCAAAGAGCAGAATAAAAATTTGTAATAATTTTTTAAAGCACTGCCATGATTTCTTCCCCACCCGCACCTCCCCCTGGATGAGATCATTCTCCACAGGGAAATGCATGGCATCACTGCATTAGCTAGAGCAAGATGAGGCAATTCTTAGTGGCCTGTTAGAATCGGCAGCATCCCCGGAAAGCACTGCTGTTACCCTGACCGGTGATTTAGAGCACAAAATACCCTGCTGGTTCAAAGGTGCATTTGCGTGCTTAGGAACAAAAGAGCGATCCATCTCTTTGTGAGTGTCTTTTGTTCTTTAAAGGAGGGCAGGTGACTTGGTGCCTGAGGGTGCTCAGGAATTGATGGATATTAAAAGTGAGTTACTGATTCTGTTCTGAAGAGAGATCATGCAAATTTCAAATACTTAACGTGTTATAACCAGTTTTTCTAGACAATCCCTATAGCTTCGGTAAAGTCTCTCAGACAAGCTCCAGTTGTTATGAGGCAGAGTGCAGGAAGCTCTAACACTTCATTAAACAATTGGAACTGAGGGCTGAGAACTAGGCTTGCAGAGGCCTTTGTAAGAAATATTTTTATGATATGGTATTACAAGTTGTGTTTTACATTTTTCAGAAGAAAATTAATATAGTTTGTTGTAATTGTAGATTTTGCTAGTTCTTCCAATTTCATTGTTTCTTTGGCGCTGGATCAAGGACAGCAGTTTTAGAACTTTAAAATTAAGGTCACAAAAGGATTAAGGAGATAGGTGTTACTTTAAGGTCACTTAAGTGTTGAAGATCTCTCTTAGTGTTTGTATCCTGCCTTAACATTTATGTTTTAAGAAGCATTCAGTGCTCACAGCCAGCTGGGTCTGCAGTTTGCTTAGTTAAGCCGGCTGCTGTTCAGCAGTGTGGTTGGAGCACACCTGCTGTGAACCCAGGGCAGCCTAATGAGCCATTTACCCTCCCTCGAGATTCCAAGGGTTCAGCTGTTGGCCAGAGAGCGTTAGCTTTCCCTGGCCTTTGGCTGATTCTTTCTCCAGAATTGGTTGTTGGTTCATCTGATAGACAGAAGCTGGCCACAGCTGATGTAAGTACATATTTACTAGTTTACACTCTCTCCTTCATGTACTTGCAGCACTGGTACTGCAGAACTTCATGGTGCCAAACAGCTGGGATAAACACCTGGGATTTAGCAGAAGTTGCTTTCTGTGCTGACATGGCTACACTGCTGTCAGTACACCTGTTAGCTGGTTTTGATAATAGAGTTGGCACATGATGCTGTGCTTTTTTATATGATGTGGCTGTTTATTGCTGTTGTCAGACAAAGAACAGATGAAGGAAGTTAACCATTTCCCTGTCTCTCTTACTAATCCCAGCTGCACTGAAGGATTGGAGTTGTGCTCTTGCACATAGTTCTTCTCCAGGAGAAGGAACAGTATGAGTTGCATCAGAATGGTGGGTAGGTCTGCTTGGGTGTTTCCCAACAAATTTTGCTCAGGCTGAGAGCTCAGGAAAGCTGAGAACCAAAGCCAAGGATGGTTGTGGTAGGGACGGTTGAAAAAGTCATAGAAACTCCTGAAGTGGGCTGTGCTGGAGCAGGAGAACTTCCAGCATCCTTGTCAATGAAAGCTGTTCTTTCCAATTGCTGGGGATCAGAGGCTCTGCTCTTCACTTAGAGCTGGGTGCACACACCAGTTGTCACTGTAGAAGGGACCTTGCTGGCAGTGCTAATGTTCCCTGCCATGGGGTACAGCGTTGGATCACTGGTATGTCACAGGTCATAGGTATTTGAGTGCCCTTTGGAGTTGCTTGCCTTTCTCTTCCCACAGGGTACTTCTAATGAATTAGACTTTGAAGTTAGGTTGAACAAATGAATCCAGATGAAGGTGCTATACAGTCAAGTTCTGCGTTGTAGATTTAGTTCATACCCCACGATACTGTCTTTAAAGTAAATTTCTAAAACATAATGATAAAATGTATTTTAGACAATTTATTTCTAAAATATTTCAGGCTTATTTAATACTTTAGTGATTTGATGATTTGATTTTCAGGAAATTTCCTGTTTGCTGCATTGCATAATACAGTTTTCAAGTCTGGAATAATTTGGTGAAGAATAAGATTTAATTACATCAGTGCTCTGAAATAATATTCAGAGTAACACTGAAGATCTTTTGAAGCCACTAAAAATGTAAGTAAATGTCTTCCTAGAAAGAAGTTAAGAAAGAAGGTTATACGTAACCAAATTAGTGCTTCTGATGCACCAGTAATTGTTGCCACAAAAAAGTGTTTGTGTTGTACTAACAAGAGTATAGATACAAAGCTGAGACTTAATATAATAACAATATCATTATGTAAGATGGCAAATATAGTTTGCCCCAAGAACTTAAGCCTTAAATAAGAATCTTCGTCATATCTGACCAGCAAATCTTGCTACTCAGTCTGGTTACTTATTCCTTCTTATTTACCATAAATATATCTGCTAAAGTAAGCTTTTGTAAAATTCTTGCCTTTTAAGGCCTTGTTTGGCCTTCTTGAGGTCTCAGCATATCTAAGCATTTATTACTTTGTCCTGTCCGGTGGTTTAAATTTATGATGCATAATTGTTTTCTGAAACTTGAGTTTAAGGTAACTTTTGGTAGTACATTCTATGAGTACTCACAAAGTAACCATAGAGGAGGTTTAATGCTTCTAAATTGATTTCTGGTTTGGTAGCCATATGATTTATTGACCTGTGTTCTCATAAAAGTAAATAGCCCACAGCATAGCGTTCATTTCATCAACTGTTTTAAGTTATATTGTTGTGGTTTTATTTTAGTACTATAGCAATTGCCTTCACATGCACCAGTTGGAATGGGATAGTGATGTTTCATTTGAAATGGAATGCAGAGAAAATACTTGTTTCTCAAACTACTATGACCCAATTTCTAATCTATATCAGTCTTTACACATATCTAATGATTTGTATTGCTTGATTTTGGATCCTAATTTCTGCATATGGGGATATAATAATGCATATGGGGACATTGCATTAAAATAATGCAATTAAAATAATTGCATTATTTTAAAGATTGTTTTTGATTTGTTGGTCTCTTACTTCACTTTTTGTAGGACTTTTCAATGATTTGGTCACAGGGATCTGCAGACTTTTTCCCAGAGAAGGCAATAATTTAGAAAAATATTTCATGTTCTTCTTTCAAACATAGTATGTGTAGGGATTACTCAGAAATGCCCTTTTTTTGCCTATCAATATCCTAGCCTGAAGTTATTCTGTGAACTGTCATAATACTTCTATTTTCTTGTATTTCAAGCTGATAATTGAAAGCAATGATGACAGACATAGGAGATGGACCACATTTGGGGGAAGATCTGGCAGATGCAAAATCTATTCCAGGTTTTAAAGGGTAAGTGAGGTACCTTTGGTTTGAGTCTTCAATTTAAGTCTGGTCAGCAGTTTATGTCTAAAGGATTCTATGGGCACAATCAGTCCTTTATATCAATTAGCTAAGATTTTAAAGTTAGCATGCTATCAGTTACTTATCAGAAGCTGTTGTGGCAAGGCATCTCAGCCTTGAGGAGTAACAGAGGGGAGATCCTGATGTGCAGCCTGCTGTATGTGGAGTAAGACAAGTGACTTACAGTCATACTTGCATGTGAGCCATATTTTGGGACTGTGCAGGCTCAGCTAGCCCTTAGATGTTGAAGAAGACTTACAGCTCTTAGGTATTGTGTTAGCTGTCTCCCGAAAGTCCTGCTTCATCCAGACATAGCTATCATGCCAGTGGCTATTGCTTATGCAGAAAAGGAGCACATATCTGCCACATCTTTTTAGGCTTTGAACATTTTCTTGTGAAACTTCAATGATAACAGATTTTGTTTAGAGTTCAGAACAGATTTGCTTTTTCAGAGCTAGCCTTTCCTCTAGGTACATAGATTTCAAAAGATGATGGTAAAAAAGCCCAGCTTGATTTCTTGTTGATACAGGAATTGGCATCCTTAAACTAAGTTTTCATATTCTCCTGTGCAGAGGCATTGCAGTTTAAAACACTGCTCTTCCTTGATTCTTTTCATTTCAAGCTTGTTGCAAGTTCCACAGAGGGTTACTACAAATGCAGCCTTACCAGTTTCATTTGGCTTGCTAAAATACCCTATTATTGTCATTATTTTGAAAAGAGAGATGAGAAATTAACACCGAAATTTTGTGTGGTTTCTATACAGAAAGAACCTACCTGCTAGCAAGTCTATGGACTCTGGAATTCTGCCAGACTACAGCTACAGAATGGATTATCCAGAGATGGGGGAATGTGTAATAATAAACAATAAGAACTTCCACAGACATACCGGTACTACTCACAATTTTTTTACTTTTTTCCCTTAATTTAGATAAATTAGCACTGTGTGTTATTATTCAAAATTGAATATGCAAACCAGTTTTGATTACACTCTAAAATTAAGTCAGGAGTGTGATTGATTTCAGTCCATTCTTCCAAGTATGCATAGAAGGAGCACATTAGGGTATAGCACTAATGAGGAGGAAAATTGATCAGCCATACAAGTCTGTCTTGCCTTTTAGTCACAATTTTTTTTGTTTTGCAGATGAAATTCTTCTTATGTCTTTAAATAGATGAGTAGATATAAAAATAAGATACAGATAAATCTATAATGCAGGTACACAGGGTGGGAGATGGTGTGCCCACGTGACAGTGCAGTGTTTTCTCTGCTGGAGTGGATCTGGAATAATCGAAAATTTCAGGCTGATACTGCTATAAACAAGAGAAGGATTTGGCTCAATCAGACCATGCCATCTATATAATGTAAAAAAAATAACACATTTCTCTTGTATATAGGGATGTCATCCCGTTCAGGTACAGATGCAGATGCTGCACGTGCCAGAGAAGTTTTTATGAAGTTGGGATATAAAGTAAAGATCAACAATGATCTCTCATGTGGGGACATATTTAAACTATTGAAAAATGGTAAGTTATTATGTTTAGTGTGTGCATTAAGTCAATCGTTGTTTCCAAATACATCTCTAGCCCTCTTGTCTCTTCTTTCTGGGTTCTTTTAGATGATATTTCACACCTTCTGGTGATTTATTGCTAAGGATGACATGTACATCATAGTTTCTATGTTTATTCATCTTAGCTGTCTCTCCATCTTTTGTGCCATGACTGTTGTCTCCGTATCCTTTCTCATCTTCTAAAGAAGGATGGAAAAAAGGCTGAAACTTAAATGCAGACTGATTTATATTCTGACCCTGGGATCACTGAAGCTGTGAGTTGGAAAGAAAACTCTTAGATTGGGTAGAGGGGTTCTGTGCTTCATGTTTAGTGGTGTGGCCCAAAGAGGAGTTCTGGTTGGGAGACCAGAACTGCAGGTGTATGGGCTGAATTTTCTTTTGGATAAACAACTTGTGTTTTGTTTAACTTGTGAAACAAAACACCCTTCTCTCAAGTAAAAGCTTTACTGTGTTAGTCCTGCTTTTTTTTTGGACTTGGCTGCATCTAGAGGTGCCTGGAGGTATCAGTAGCCCTGGAACACAGGCCATTCTAGTTAACTGTTGGAAGGTTCTCTGCCATGACTGGGACTCATGCCCTCTAGTGCTCTCCCAGACAGTTACAGATCATACTTAAAGTGAAAGTGTTCCAGTGTTTATTCCCAACAGCAGTTAGCCTGCAGCAGTCCAGGTCTTGGTTTTTGTGTTTGGTTTTTGTTGAGTTTTGGGTTTTGTTTTTTAATGAAAGTGTTTGTTTGCTAACATAGATGTAGGTTCTTTAATGCCAGTTAATGTTTATGCCAGAAAATGTTCCAGGCATGGTTAGTTCATTATTGTTGCAGCTGGTCTGTTGACAGTAGCTGAAAATGTGACTCTTCTAAATGCAGTGCTTGTCCATAAATTGTAGAAATAGGTGAGTGTACATCACTTGAGTAAAGTTGAAACAATTAATTTCTTCCAGAACAGAAATTTCGTGTTTTGCTAAGCACTAAACAGTTAGCCTTCAGATTTAGGGACTGTTTTCATTTTTCATCTACAAACTCTTGCTTCTTTTTGAGTTACCACTCGTAATTTCTTTTGAATTTTTTTTTTTTTTAACCTTGTTTGTATCTTTTCATAAATTTGAAAAAATCATCTTGGTCTTCAAGTACATTTCCCACAATATCAGGCAATAAAAGACATTGGAGAATATAAATTCTATGCCATTTGTATACCCCAAGATGAAAAGAAGTATAAAACTACAAACACTTTATATCAAGCTTAAATAACTAAGTACAAAATTAAGAAGATTCAAAAATCTTTTTTACGCTAAAGGTAAAAAGTGAGAGAAGTGTACTGCTAGTTCTGCAGGAGCAGCAATAACTGTCATGCTACATTGAGTTCCCATGTAATCCAAGCAGTTGAAGTATCCCCAGCTGGAAAGAGAGGCAGGACTTCTCCATTCTTTACTAAAACTCAAGATATTCCATCAGTCCAATCCCAGCAGAAGACAGACCATTATTGCATCAATGAGGTGTAGCATTCAGACTTTGAGACACTGTGGGAATACCCTTTTTATCTCCTTAGAGTATTCCTGACCTAGTTCTGTGACAGTGTCTTGCAATGGGTAGGGTTGGCCCTTAATTTGGGGTTTTCTGTGCCCAACCTCCTGAAGTAGACAGGCTTCTTCTGTTCAGAAGTGAAAACTCTTTGAAGGTTTCTAAACATGCAAATTAGTTCTTAAAGACTTCTGTGACATGGGATCAAATGTTCCAAATTTTTAGAGAGTACAGGAAGTTAAGATAATTCTCTTTTTCCTTTCAAGTTTCTGAAGCAGATCACAGCAAGCGGAGCAGTTTTGTTTGTGTGTTGCTAAGCCATGGTGACGAAGGATTGATCTATGGTACAGATGGGCCTCTTGAACTGAAAGTACTAACAAGCCTCTTCAGAGGTGACAGGTGCAGAAGTTTAGCAGGAAAACCCAAGCTCTTTTTCATTCAGGTGATGTACAGCTCAACAATGATCATCAAATCAGCCGGATAGTTTAAAAAAATACAATTTCCCACTAATTATTAGTGCAAAAAGTTAATCCTTTCTAATATAGATTTGAATTAAATTACTTTCAGAGTACGATTCTCTTCAGGTCTAAAGTGGCACAATTTTCCCTGTTAGGTAGGCTGTATTTATAACAGCTGATGTTGCATTCATTCTATGTATTTAATAAAATATTAGGTAGTATTTTAATGAGTTTCTGAATGCACTTTTGAATTAATATCTATCTTACCTAAACTGTGTAACTGACTTAAATAAATGTCACTGCTTGTCTTCTGAGTCTGTCCAATCGAAATGTGACGCATATATTCTTGTTATTTTTGCAAATTTTTAATCGTGATATTATATTTTTTAAAACACAAAATATCAATGTTTTTATAATGATCACTGCCTTTATTTTTCTATTTTAATCTTATTTTCCATTCTTCTTTCTGCCAAATAGGCTTGTAGAGGAACAGAATTGGATTCTGGTATTGAGACAGACAGTGGATCAGAGGAAACTGTGTGTCAGAAAATACCTGTAGAGGCAGACTTCCTGTATGCCTATTCTACAGCTCCAGGTGAGGGACTGTATCCATGTCACCCTGTATTCATGCTATAAATTACAACTTGGAGTTGCACCCGGTCAGTGGGTGACTTCACTTGTATGTCACCCAGTCACCAAGGCAGAGCATAGCACTGTGAGGGCTGCTGTAGGAAAATGAACTCCTGCTCAGCCAGATCCAATACACTCTTTCATGGAAATACATGTTTACTTATCTCAATCACTTTTGTTTTAAATTTGACTTGATTTCTTTTTGAGGTAGTTGCTATTCTCAGTTCCTACAAAACCCCTACCAAACCCTGAATTTATCCTTCTCATTAGAAACACTCAAATGTTCATCTGCTGGAAATTCAGTTAATTAGAGTTGTGCAAATAATTTACAGCAAGAGGAAAAGGTATTGTTCTGAGAGAACAAAACATTCATATATGCAGAAGTGGATGATAAGTACCAGCATATTATTTGTCTAGCAATTGTATTTGCGTTGCAGGCAGTATTGGTAGTGGCAGAGCCCTTTGTATGTTCTTTACATTTCCACTTAGCAGAAGTAGGTTCCGTCTTTAATTCTGCACATATTCATGAAACTAGTGACACTGAAACCCATTTTCTATCTGTGCTGTCACCTCTTCTTTGTATTCATGTACCCCATGAGAAGTAGCAAGTGATTAATGACTGAGATTGCTGCAGCAGAAGATAATTTTCCTGCCTTTTGATTTTCTTCTTATTTAAGGTTTTCTTAGATTATAAAAGATGACAGGATTAGAAAAAAAAATTAAGTTGGAACTTGTGGAGATTATAAAATCTAAATGTTGTTGGTTGGTGGTTTTGAGTTTTTAAAACATTAATTTTAAAACATTGATTGCTATTGGAAACAATGCATTGTTTTCCTAATTGCTGACCTGTCCTGTATCAAAGGCTGCTCCATCTGATCACTTTGTCATTGCTCTCTTCCACAGGCTATTACTCCTGGAGGAATTCAGCTGAAGGCTCATGGTTTATTCAATCACTGTGTGAGATGCTGAAGGAACATGCAAGGAAACTTGAACTCATGCAGATTTTAACTCGTGTCAATCGCAGAGTAGCAGAGTATGAGTCCTGCTCAACTCGACAAGATTTTAATGCAAAGAAACAGATTCCATGTATTGTCTCTATGCTCACCAAAGAATTTTATTTCCCTTCCTAAAAGAAATTTTCAGTTCCTGTTTTTATCTGCATTTTATATGCAGTATTAGTACAAAATACCACTTTTAAATCTGAATAACTGTTCACTACTGTGTGTGGCACAATGGAGTGTCTCAAAAGTTAGATATGTCTGTTGTTAGAAGTCAAACAGTATGGCTGTGTAGAAATGCAAAGCTGAGTAGCTGAAGCAGATTTGAAAGTAGTACTCTGAGCATTCCAAAAAATTAGGAAGGGGAGACTGAAGAAAGATCAGATCATTTATTGGAGCTATTTGGTGCTACATTTCACTTTGCTGAAGGGGCAGAGGAAAGAAATAGTTCTTGTAAATAGTTTGGCTTCATATCTTACAAAGAATATTCAGAATGTCAGTGATGGTAATATGATAGTAGTGTCATTACACATTTCTTCTTAACTCAAATTCTTAAAGTTTAGGTTATAAACTAACCTAAACTATTTTTACACTTTTCGGCATAAACTGTGGAAAACAGCCATTTCATATTTTTACATACAATTGTGAAGCATGTTTAGAATACAATCAGTTTTTTCTGATAATTTCTGATAATTTAATAACTTTGTGTATGGAATATTAGATAAAACAATTATATCAACATGGTAGCTGTTTCAAAAGAAATTTTGTATTTTGACCTTGAAGATGAGTGTCCAAGGGACCATCTTCCAAAATGTCTTTTTCTGCAGCTCCTTAAGGGTGGAGTTTTTGGGGCATATTTGGGGCTGTAAGAATCAGTGCAAAAGAAAGTCTGCATTCTGAACAGTCTGCTTTCCTCTTTTTAGCCTTCAGTAAGAATAGGTTGGCTCTGTGCGTACCACATGTAACCTGTGTGAAAACCTAGATTTGTGGTACTAGAGAAGTTTCACTTCATAATGTTAATTCCACTGAATTAATTACAAACTTCAGCTAAAATATGTTAACAAATAGTGAATTTATATCTCTTGACTCTGAATTTTATGAAACAGACTTACAGAATTGCAAAACATTTTTGCTGATATTTCAACTTCTATCAGTCTTTTTAAGATCAGTGGAAGACAGAATATGAAATTAATATAGGTGCTTGCAAAACAAGACTTGAAACTCTTTTAAAATTGTGTAGCAAAAACAATGTTGGCAAATGGATGTTCATTTGCAGAGTCATTTCGTACTGGTTGGTTTGTTTTTTTTTAATTAAATGCTGTTTCCTAGATTGTATCATGCTTTTCTACGTGTGTTATTTGTTTAGGATCTGATAGCTTTCGCAGATTAATTTTAACTTTAATTATATCCTTTTTTTCTCAAATTACTATTGTCCCTTTTTCTCCCTCATCAGTCTTACCACGTGAAATTGAAAACAATCCACTTCAAAATATTGTATGCCATTGTATAGCCAGGTAGAGTAGTGACTGAGACCTAGGAAAGGCAGGTTCAAAAGGGATGCAGAGGAGGCAGTTTTAAACATTGTAGATGAGCTTCCTGACGACTGCCTGCTGGATAGGAGCAATCCTGTCACTCTTATAGAAATGTTTTGTGAGAGAGAGTTGGTCTATTTTCACTTATTGAAATTTCAGTTCTGGACAAATTCTTGCCCATGCTCCTGTTGAAAAATTAAATAAGCCTCCTCTTCTTGTGGGTTGTGAATTACAAGCAGCATTTGCAAGGTTATACATTGTAAATGACTGACAGGACTTCTCTTAATCTGCTACAAAGTAGATGGGACATAGCGATGTTCTTGAGTTCTTAGTTGTTTTGCTGTGAAAAACTCCTCTCACAGAGTTTGCTCTTCCCTTAGATTTAATAAGTTCTGGTCTTAATTCATCTTCCTTTAAAGGAAAATTATTGTACAGCTTTTCCACTGGACCTTAAGATAGAGCAAAACAAAACTAAAGCTAGGCTACAGTAAGTAGGCAGTTGGAGGAATGATGCATGCCATACACTGTGGCAGATGTGGTAAAGGGATTTCCTGAGGTATGCCATGAGATATGTGCTGGAGGGATTACAGCGGGCATGATGGCCTGGTGATGGGGGTGAAGGGGTTATCCTTAATCTTACTTAGCTCTGCAACTGGCCAGATGGAAGAGGGAGTGATAGTACATGTTCCACCCTGAGCATGACCCACAGCCTTTGTAGTCTCTCTCTCTCTGTAACTCTCTCCATATCCCTCTTTTATATGTAAAGTGGCTGCACCATGCCACAAGTGGTGCGTGTTCATGATGACAGTAACAGGATACTTGACTACAGTCTTACCTTCACTTCTCCCAAAAGTATTTGAAATCCTCCATGGCAGAGGATGAGAATGTGACCACCATGCAGAAAAGTTGATGGGCTTGTTCCTCTCTCCTTAAAGCAGGGACATCTCCAGTAAGGTTTCCACCTGCACCAGAGCACACCTGGAAACACACATAGTGCTGTACTCTCTCATACATTATGTAGGGCTAGTGAATTTATCACTGGCAATCTAACAAGAATCTGTTAGATTGCCTGTTGCTCTAATAAACTGCACTATTTGTTAATCTGTGGTCATGAATGAGGCCAGACTTAGAGGGTAGCCCTGATTGTACATCAGAGATGTTACTGAACAGAGATAGACTTCAGTGCTGAATTGGTTATAATCAGAAATTAAACCTAGCCCCTCTGATCTCTGAGGACTAGTTGGAAAGCAAGGGAATTTATTTTCTGTTGAGTTTCTATACTCTAAGAACCAAACATTTATTAGAGGTAGGGCTTAGGAAATGAGGAATTCCCATCAAGTCCTTTTAGGACAAGAGCCACATTTTATTCCATGTCAGTAGATTCCCTCACAATGCCAAGGAGGCATCTAGACAATTCTAACTGAGGGATGGAGTTCCAGTCTGTAGGACTTGCTTGTAGAGACAGAGCCTGTTGGAGAAGGCAGAGGGAGAGGTGATAACATCCTTTTCCCTCATGTCCTTCCTAAACACTCTATTTGTAATAATCTTTCATCCCACTGCCTCTTACCCAAATTCAACCTTTTTACTGATCACATTTTCCTAGTTTTCCATGAGCTCACTAGCTCACCCGACCTCCTTGCCAAGCTAAGTCAGGTGAAAGGCTGAGTGAAAGCACTTTCAAAGTGAAATAGCACTTTGAAAGTGAATATACTACTCTGGTAGGAACAGTTCATCACTTCCACGAGGGAGACCTTTCATGCCAAGTGTGGCTGCAGTTTCCAAGCTGAGCTGGAAAGCAAACACCTGTTTTTACCTGAAGATCTGTGACTACCTGGATCATCAGTTAAATTGTGTCCAGAAGGCTTTTAAAAAGTCTGACTTGAGTATTTTGCTGACTTGAAAAGCCAACAGAACCACAAACTTTTCAAAAATCAGTTAGGAAGTTAAAAAAGATGGCATGTGAGATACCTAACAATTTTTACTGTTTTTAGTAAAACAAAAGCTAAAACCAACCAACTAACCAAAAAAAAAAAAAAAAAA
>VWYO01016886.1:137742-152391 GCA_013400275.1 Rhadina sibilatrix
AAAAAAAAAAAAAAAGCCCACACAAAAAACCCCCAAAAAACCAAAAACAAACAAACAAACAAACAAAAACCAAACCACCACCAAAAACCAATAAAACCAACACAAATTTCTTTTTTGAATAAACACATTTAATATTAATAAATGGAAGGAGGAAGAAAGTAAAAGACCCAGACTGAAACTGGTAAGGCAGCTCACGCTGTCTGGTTTAGAGCAGGTCAAATACTCCCACCTGGCAGTTGATCTGCCTTCTTCCTATAACAGCCTCTGAGAGTACCCATTTCAAATATGAGTTTCTTAAAAGAAGGCAAGTCAGACACTAATGCTTGTAACCCCATGGAAAGAGTTTTTCCTTGAGAACAAAATCCACACTTTTAGTACTCTGCTCCATAAGAAAACCCATGGAACTTACTCAAAATACAAATTCAGGGTTGCTTAGTCTGGGGAAGAGATGAGGCCTCCAGGGAGGCCTTAGAACAGCATGTCAGTATCTAAAGGGGGCTGGGGACAGAGTTTTTAGCAGTGCCTGTTGCAATAGGACAAGGGATTATGGTTTCAAACTAAAAGAGGGTAGATTCAAACTACATTTGAGGCAGAAGTTCTTTTACGATGAAGGTGGTGAAACACAGGAACAGGTTGCCCAGGGGGGTGGTAAATGCCTCATCCCTGGAAATGCTGAAGGTCGGATTGGACAGGACCTGAGCAGCCTGGTCTAGTGGAAGGTATCCCTGCTTGCTGCAGGAGGGGTGGATAAGATGGCTTTTAAAGGTCCTTTCCAACACAAATCATTCTTTGCTTCTATGATACAGTACTATGATACATCCTTTTATAAATGATGCATTGCTCTTGGAAGTTTATATGGTTTCTCCTTAAATTTTAAGCTGCATTACTATACATTCACTGGGTTACTATACAATCACAAGCAATTAATATCTTTAACTATAATATCAGTTATTTCTTGCAAAACCAGGCAGTATGCACATGATATCACATCTAGTGATTAGGGATATTAGCAGTATGAGTAACAGCAGTTAATTAAGACTTGTCACCTCATGTTCTATAAGGAATGGTACTCATTACCAGGAAAAACAACCTTTCAGCTGTGTATTTCATCCTATTCTTGATTGCAGAGAGCAGAAATGTTGCAGCAGATCTCTGGCTTTCTGAGGACCATGATCAGAGGTAAACTACTGCTTCATCACCACCGGGTGTCACTGCAGACAGCACAATGATCTCCAAAGCCCGCACTGAGTCATGCAGAATGAAATCCAAAAGCCTGCTGAATGAAGCAACGCTTTCACAGCCGCCAGTGGTTGTTTGCAATCAGCTCGTGTGTTTATTACATCCTGGGACCTGCATCCTGAGGTATGTGAGAACATTGTATTGCTGCTTTCCAAGAAAGCCACACTGTCATATTGCATATCAGAGTAAACAAGAATCAGCTGACTTTGAGGCAAAAATTGTTGTCCTTGCTGCCCTAGAACTACACAGAGAATACTTCCAACTATGGAGCATGTCTCCCTGCAGATCCCTGTCATATAGTCCTGTTATGTTTAAGTCCTGTTATGTTTAAGAAAAAAAATCCACAGCACCCCCCAAAATGGCAGATTTCTGCCATATCTGTGGTGATGGTCTTCAAACAAATCAGAGGAAACAGAGAGAAGAAAGCCTTGTAAGCTCTTAATTTTAATTTTATGTCTTCAAATCAAATTCTGAAATTCAGATTTTCCTGCATAATCATCAACCAAAAAATTAGGATCTGTCTTCTCCTAACTAATGAAACAATGTTCTTTTCTTTCTAGAGACCAAGATGTTCTGTCATTAAGACACTTGCATAATGAAAGTGTCTCAAAAGAAAACAAGATGCACAATAGTCCTTCTCCAAAAGTGATTTTGCTTAGTGTTTGCAGGCAAGATTTGATATCAGGTTAAATAACTCACCAGTGCTGCCCCCAATTCGAAGGACTGACAGTGGGCTCTGCTTTTGCCTGCTGAGAACAAGACCAAAATATTTCTGTCTAGCTGAACATGGTGAGCTTTACAGGGACTTACCTAATGAATCCCATAGGATGGGGTGTGTAGAAGACCAGCCTAGATGATCTAATAGGTCCTCCTGATTTTAAATTGTATACCGAAAGGTACCTTGCAAATCTGTCTCATTACCTCTGAAAGATGACCAGAAACAGGTTTTACAGAATATGCATAAAGCAGTAGTAATATTGTCTGAGGGGCTTGAGAGTATCTGATGCAAAGATGTACCAAGCACAGTAAGTACTCCATGACCATTAAAAAATGTTGGTTATTATTTAACCAACCAACAAAGACCTTTACAAAGAGTAGTGGAAAGAGCCATCACTGTGCAATTTACCACCACCTGCATAGAAAACATGATTAATAGTAAACACTAACAGGATGATTTAAATGTGTAAGATCCTTCTTAACAGGCGTAAGCATTTCCTCTTTCAGTCTATTTCTGATACTGAACACAGAACATTTTGTGTTCCCTTTTATTCCATTCAGCTAAAAGCCACTTCCTCAAATCCGCAGCCCATACCTCTCCTGCATGATGCAATGCAAAAAGCCTGGTTGAAGGCAGGAGTAACCTTCTCTGCATAGAGTGCTTCTCCTGCTGATCCTCTTCACTTTTCTTTGCCTCCTCATCCTCAGCTGGCTCCCCGTGCTCAGCACTCCTACCTCAGCTGAGGCTATGAGCTTTCTGGGTGAGGGATGACCTTTAGGTGATGGGGATGCTGTGGCTGCAGGAGGTCCTGAGCCTGGACATGCACTCCACATGTGTGACTGTGGCTTCCCCACCTGATATGCAGTCCCATTGCCCAGAGTCTTGGTAAGACTGGTGACCCCACAGCTGTTGCTTTCTTCATTCAGCCTGCCTGTTATTATGACCTCAGGAAGCCAATAAAAAACCCCAAGTGGGCTTTGATGTCTCTGCTCTTCAGGCTTGACATTTAAAGCCAAGAGTCCATAATTCTTGGTTAACCTTTTCTTTCCCAGGATGGGATCTATGTAAGAATGCATGCACTATTATGATAAAATTGTTTCCTGGGATAGATGGAAGAAGCACCAGAAGAAGGATCCAGCTTTACTGAGTCTCCAGCAGCACAACAGGAGCTCAGCCTTATGTTTGGTAGCTTCTGCTTCTGAAATACTGCTGGGTGAAAACACAGACTCACAGAATGTTTTGGGTTGGAAGGCACCTTAGAGACCATCTAGTTTCAACACCCCCTGCCACAGGCCTGGACAGCTTCCACCAGACTACATTGCTCAAAGCCCCATCCAACCTGGCCTTGAACACTTCCAGGGACGCCACATCCACAACTTCTCTGGGCAGAAGGAATTTTCTTCCTATTATCTAATCTAAATTTACACTCTTTCAGTTTGAAGCCATTTTCCCATCCTATCACTACACACCCTTGTAAAAGGTCCCTCTTCAGCTTTTTTGGAACCTCTCAGGTATTAAATGGCTGCAGAGCCTTTCCCCCAACCAGGTGACCAAACCACATCCAAAGGCAAAATAAAAACCATATTCTTCCACCCCTTTCACTAGTTCCCATATTTTATGCTTGCAAGTGATGTATGAGCCTCCCTGGCAAGCACACTGCTCTAGTGGGGCTTCCTTGCAGACCACCTCTAAGGGCCAGTGTGCACAGGGCTCAGTGGCCCACAGGACTCCAGGTTTCTGTAGGGAAGACCAAAGGGTGACACTTTTCTGAGTAAGTCACAGAAGAAGAGTGGGGATTTGGGTCATGCTGAAATCAGTTCAAAAACAGCGGGTGACCTTTCTCTGTGATGATGGCAGAACAGCCTGAGCAGCAGGGAGGGACAGCAGCAGGGCAAGCAATGGAATCTGTGTCACCAGCTGGGTGCTGCAAGGGCTGTATCTCCTCAGGGCCAGACACAGGCTAGGTGAGCTGGGGAGGCCCTGCTGGGGAATATGGAATGCAGGCTTTACCTGCTGGGCCATGTCAACACAGGCATGTTTTGATCAGCTTTTCCCAAAGGTACCATTGTGGGAGGGAGAGGGGAGGGCAGGGGAAGCAAGAAGGGCAGGAGTGAGGTGGAAGACCTGAGCAGGGAGTCAGAAGGTGACACCTCTGACTGCAGCCTTGAATTACTGCTGAACTATTGCTGACCAGCAGCTCTGGAAACCTCTGGCAGGGAGGAGGCTTTGCAGCAGTGTATCAGCTACACTGAGTCTTTTAACTTGGATGTTGACCTCAGGAATGTAATCAGAGGGCTGATTACAAATAGTTTGTGCAGTTGTTGATGAGATTAAAATGTTCTGCAGCAGGCAGTTGGAAGCAGAGTGTTACTCCAGTGTTTGCTCAAGATGCTGTGCCTCTGTTATCTATGGCTGCACAGCAAGTCTGAAAAAGAGAAGTGCTAAAAAAATACTCAAAACATGGTCCCAGGGAGAGGGGGAAAGAGGAAGCAACCTGGCTTACAAAACTGGGAGTGAGGGACAAGGGGGAACAGGCCAAGAGACAGAGAAAATTAAAAAGGAGGGAATACAGTCACTGTGAGAGATCTCAGTTGAGGCATGGGCCAGGCTTACCTTAGAGATAACACACAACAATAATCTACAATAAAAAAGACTAAACCAGCAAAACATGAAGTTAAGGGAATGCCCTAAATATTAGAAGTAAAAACCTCCAGGTAAACCATCAGTGCTAAATTGTGTTCAGGTAATTGTGTTCATGCAGCATTTGATGGAGCTTGGCAGAAACAGAGGGAAAAGGAGATAGGGGAGGAGAAGTGCAAGCTGTGAGTGACCTGGCAGCTTGAAGCACCTGCTCTAGCTAAGAATCCTGGCCAGAACCGTGAGATGGGCACAAAATATACCCAGGAACAACTGATTCTATCAGTCACGAGTTTGAGCAGCACTTGCTGCCAGGCCTGTGTTGTTTCAGAGAGTTGAGGAAAGCTCCAGGAAAGCTCCAGGAAAGCTCCCTGGAAAGGCCCAAACCTTGCAACCTTAAACTTTGGAGCCATTCAACTCAAACTCCTCAACTTCGGAGTCATCGTCCCTTGAGATGTTCAATAAAAGATTGAACATGGTGTTTTGTGCTATGATCTACTTGACAAGATGGCAATCAGTCAAGAATTCGACTTGATGATCTTAAAAGTCTGTTCCACCTTAAATGATTCTGTGATTCTGACTTCACAAGCAAAGGAAACAGCAGGCAGGACCAGTGGGCAGAAAAGGAGGCAAGGACATGATGCCAGGAAATGTAGAAAGAGACCTGCTGTGGGTTCTTTTAAAGTTAGGATTGAAGAATTTTAAGGACTAATGGGAGAGATACCAGGAGTTTTGCAGGATTCTGCTCTAGAGCATCATCCAAATGGGAGTGGCAGCTGCAAAAAAAGTGGAGGAGCACTTCCTGGGCAGTAGGACAAGGATGGCTTTGGTGGGCATGGGGTCCAGGAAATGCCTTGAAATCAGACAACAAGCTATGTCAAAAAAACGTGTTTGGGAGAGAACAATGAAGCAGCAGAGAGATGCAAGAGTCATAGAGCAATGCCCAGTGGTGGGCTGGGAAAACCACCGGTACAGCCACCTGCAGGAAGCTGTCGGTGGGAAAACCACCTGCGGGAGGCCGAGGTGTGGAGCTCTCCAGCAGGAGCTGCAGCTGTGAGGGCGCCCTGCAAACGCCGGGCCACGGGCCCTCTGCAGGCAAGCGTGTAAGGAAGGCGAGCTCTGCTGGTGTCCGTCACTGGCTGCTTCCACCTTCGGAAAGGTGCTGAGGTCTCCCCGTGCTGTTCCCCTGCCAGCTCACAGTGCAGGCAGACCGATAGAGAGATTATTCAGGGCGGACTGACCTGGAAGCTTCAGATTTCACTCTCTCCTGCCTCTGGTTTTCGGTTTGACAGGATGATGGATGAGAAGCACACGGGATGGAATGGAATTCGTGTCTGTGAATGAAGAAATCCCTGAGGATAGGTGAGTCAGGACAAAAGGAGCAGAAAAGTATGGCGTGTTCCTCATTCACTACTGAAATTTGGAGTATTTGAGAGTAAAACAGCTCATCTATGAAATTCATAGATTGGAGAATTTTGCTGAGAGAAGCAGAAGTGTTGTGAAGAATTAAAGAGTTCTCTGAGAGATTCTACAAAACACATACCCTTTCCCCCCTTTACTTCAAAATGAAATAGTAGTTATCAGCCTTGTCCTAGTGACTGAAACACATACTGCAGCTGAAGGCTGTCTTATTACCAACACTGAGTGCATGCACAAGTGACAGCAGCAACATTCACAGGTGCCAAGCTCTACAAATCCATTTAAATCAATATAATATTCCCATTGATAAGGTCTTCCCAAGTTCTGACTGAAGCTGTGTCCCTATGGCTGGGTTTCAGCATTCCCTGGTGTGAATCTTTAGAGCTTGGTTTTACCAGGTTGTAACACTATAGGAGGCAGAAGCAATCCATAACTTAAAGGGATAATACTTTGGATATGTTTCTTACCCCAAGTCTAAACAGTGTGAGAAAGCAAACATTCTTTACTGGCATAAGGCATAGGAATAGAACTAGAAAAAACTCCAAACCCTATAAACAGAGAAACTTCAGTTGTCAGACTTCCTGTGGCTTTATGCTTCCTGTTTATGTTCCTTTCATGCCACACATATGAAGGGGCAAGTTCTCATTGGGGTTTTTTGGGCACCTGGCTGTGGCAAATGACTCCTGTGCATGTTTCTTCACCAGGAAGAAGGTGAGTGACAGCTGCTGAGGGTGATGTGTTCTTGCAGTGACCATCACAGGCATCTACAGTGGCCCAGAGACTAACAGGGTGTTGAAACCTGTGTGCAGCCGAGCAGAATGGGAGCGCTGCAAAAACACTGACCTTCTACGATTCCTTCATTTTAATGATGGAGGTGATTTTAAAAGAATCTACATTTCACAGGGCTGATAATTCCCCCACTAAACTTGACACTATCTTGCATTTAGGTTACAAGTATGAAGCTTTGGGAAGATTTGCTGGGAGCCAATTCACTCATTGGCCTTACCCTGGATTTGAGCTCTAAGCCATGCCCCTTGGAATCACACCTGCAGTTGAATCGTGAGATACCAAGGAAAAATATCCATGATGGTATCACACTTGAGCTGGGAAATGAGATTCCAGCATGGATGTATGTGTAGATGTGGCACTGAGCAATGAGATATTTCTGGGCAAGGGCCTCGCAAAAGATTGGAGCAAAATGCCATGGACCTCTGCAACCCAAAGATAAGAGCCGAAAAAGTGTAAAAATATAGAGGCATGCTTCCTCTACCTCAGGCTTCTTTTTTCAACTGTGTCCTGATCACCCCGTAACTGCAAGAGATTAGGTATCTGTTGTGGAGTTCACCATTTACCTCCTTTCTAAAACAGAGGATCATTTGTTTTGCCATCTTGAAAAATATTGCAAAACACTCCAAACACTGATTGCAGACAAAAGTCAACAGCATTGCAGGTGCCGCCTGTTTCCAGGCTGGTTTTGTTCCATGTCTTGGAGGCGTAAATGGGAGACAGTAGCACAGCCAAACTCCTCAACTCAACTCACTGAGGTCTCATGGGGATTTTGGTTGGGAAATGGGAAAACTGAAAGTCAGACCTAATGAGATAAAGTGATATCCTGAGTGGGGGCTGGGGGGAGAAGGGGGGGATGGGAGAAAAGGTGTTTTAAGGCAGGGGCAGCCCTGCCAGCCTCATTGGCACAGTGCCAGGCAGTGAGGAGAGGCCTTACCTGAGGCCTTACCTGAGGCCTTACCTGCCTGCCCCCACTGACTGCTGTGGTACCTGGCGGTGCATCAAGCCCTGCTTACAGAAATTTAACTTACAGCAGGGATTAGCTGGCTTTGGCCTGGTAAAATCCAGACAGCCATGTCGGTTCAGGTGGGCTGGGGGCTGTGCATCCACTACTCCTAGTCTTCCACAATCATGGAATAACAAGGGCAGGTGGACAGCAGTCCTGCGATAATGGACACTCAATGAGCCCTCCAAGCCCTGTGGGTTTTGTCCTTTGGGTTTTTTCTTTAAGTTAGTAAATATGCAGCTTTAGTGCGCAAGAAACAGCATTGAAGTTCTAGCACAAAGTGGGAGATGAGGATCTGAAGAGCACTGGGCTTTTAGGGAGAGGTCATGTTTTCACCAGAACCATGAACAAAGTGGGACAAAGGGGCATTTTGAGCAACCTGTCTTTTTTTACCTTCCTCACGTCTTCAGCTCATCAGGACTACCACACCTACTGCATCAAAAGCAGTGTGGCCAGTAGGTCAGGGGAGGTCACTCTGCCCCTCTATTCCACTCTGGTGAGACCTAATGTGGGGTATTGAGTCCAGCCCTGGGGTCCTCAGCACAGGAGGGACATGGATCTGTTGGAATGAATCTATAGGAGAGCCACCAGGATCTTTAGAGGGATGGAGGACTTCTACAAGGAAAGACTTTGAAGAGAATTTGGGGAAGAGAAGGTTTCAGGGGGACCTAACTGAGGCCTTCCAGTACCTGAAGAGTACCTACAGGACAGATGGAGATAGACTTTTTAAGAAGACATGTAGTGATAGGACAAGAAGGAATGGCTTCAAACTGAAAGAGGGCAGGTTTAGATTAGATGGTATGAAGAAATTCTTTACAGTGAGGGTGGTGAGGCACTGGAACAAGCTGCCCTAAGCAGTTGTGGATATTCCATCCCTGGAAGTGTTTGAGGTCAGATTGGATAGAGCTCTGAGCAAACTGATCTAATGAAAGGTGTCCATGACAAGGGTGTTGAAACTAGATGAGCTTTAAGATTCCTTCCAACCCATGCCATTCTATTGATTTTATAAATCCAGAACCTGTGACTTACGAAGAAAAAAAGAAAATAGTGTATCTTGATCAGTTCTGGTTGGTATTATAGTTTAGCTGTGCTGTCAAGTTGAGGGACAGGAAAGCAGCAGTATAGCTGAAGTTCTTGACCTGCGTAATCATATGTGGTGATAGGTCGTGTAGTGAAGGTCTTCTCAGAGCTATCTTCCATGTCTGCTCCCTTTTGCACATGAAACCATTTAATGCACTGATATTTGGTTCTGGCCAAGGGAGAGAAGTCATTGGCTGGACAGGCTGTGCCTTCTCAACTGGTGAAGTGAAATCTGCTGCTGAGAGTGCCAGGTGCTAAAAGTTGCGCTGCTTTGGACAACTGGTCATGGACCAGGACCTGCAGCACTTGCAGATGAGCTGAAATGTTCTTCTTTCAAGAAGAAGATGATTCCTTAGGCTGGAAAGAAAGGGAGAAAATGTGATGAAAACCTTAAATACACAGTTCAGTTGGAAAAGAGTGGGGAAGCCTGCACTGCCACTACCAGCAGATCTCCTAACAGCTTTTGTGCAAATGTTCTCTGCAACTATTCCACAAACTTTTTACAACAAGTTTATGTGCATTAAGATTTGGCTAGCCAAGCACTGAAACACCACCCTTTCTTTGAAGCTGATTGGGAACCATTAACACCTGCTTATCAGACTTTTACATATCTAGCCCAAGGAATAATTTTATAAGGCTTTCCGTACAGAGAACTCTTGAGTCTTCAGCCAGGCCCACTCTACAAGTGGAATGGCAGTGCAGGAGGAAAAGAAATGCAGTGAAATTATACATAATTGCTTTTTATTCATCTCTATTATACAGGGAGCAGATGAGTCAGCATTCCCATGGAGCTACTTTGCTATGAAAGAAGGAACTCTGCCTCAGCCTGGTAGCTGTTTACTCTTGCCTCTGCTTTTGGTATCTGCATACTTAAACTTTCCTGTAGGGTTGGTTACTGCTTCTAAGCATCATAACATGCATACCTGTGGAATACCCCTTTCATTAAAAGGAGGATTTGCCCCCCCACATGTAATTACTGAAAGCAAGGTGCAAATAGTGACCACAAGCACATGACTTATGTTTTTCAAACAGTCCCACTATTGTAATGTACTACTGAAATCCAGTTGGGTTCGTGGGTCCAGGTGTTATGCCATGACTTACAGAACTAAGGAAGCAAGCCTTCTCCTAGCTTTAAATTGCCTAAATTGTTGCTTCTGATTGTTGTTGATTTATTTGAAATACTAAAAATACAAGCACAAATTAATTGCACTACTGGAGAACCACCATACAAAGCAATATTTTTTCTTGTAGCACTGTACAAGAGCAGGGTTCCTGAGACAGAGAGACACTTTTGTACCAGACACTGTAACACTGAGTAAGAAGAGACAGCTCTTATCTCTGGGAGCTTACTTCATCTACCTTTTCCTGAGAGAAATAAAAGTAATGAGGAAAACTCACAGCAGGCAGTTAAGACTGGGAAGGCAACTTAAATTTCCTGAGTCTGAGCTGGCACTGACTCCACTAGCCTGCTTTAAGAGATAGTCCCTCTGAAGATCAGGGTTGATTGATCTCTTAGTTATTTTTTAATTTGGACATTTTAGCTTGGCCTATTCAAGACTCCCCTGCACAGCAATGGTCTTTTATCTGTCTGCCTCTTTCTGATCTGCTTTTGGGATGGTAGAGTGCATCACGAGCCTTGTTTCTGCATTGCATGTCACTAATTAAAGAAATCATTCAAAATAAAGCTCCTACTCATGTTCTCTATTAATAGCCAGGAGTTTTCCTCTGCTCTACCCTCCCACGACCTCTTTCTTTTAAAGTGATAAAGCAGCCCTGTCCATGGTTTTGAGATCTCTTGCACTCAGATACCAACTCAGCATTTTTCCAGTTGCATTACAACAGTTCTCTGGAGAACTCAAGGCAGTTTCCTCAAAAATATGCCACATAATGCCCCTGTAACCCTATCAAAATACCAGTAACAATGGAAGATTCTGAGAATAGACGACTTAAAATTGATGTCAGCTTTTACTGTGCCATGAAAGGTTTCTTGTTCAGACCCTGACACTGATTATCTACTCACTTCTGAAAGCCTCAGTTATGTGGGCTTAGCAAACCTGAGAGCAGGGCAACGGCCAGAGTGACAGAAATGACTTGTCAAAATAGACGTGCAGTGAGATGGGCTGCAGGAGAGATGAGTCATGGATGAGCTGCACTCCAGAAACAACTCAGCAGGGCCAGCTGCTGCCTTTTAGAAAATTAACTTGCTGGACTCAACAACCTAGCACTGAAGGTAGAGCAGAGGTGCTCAGCTTCAACTAGCTCAGTGCATCCAGAAGATGCTGCATCTGCTCTTGCTCTGAGAGGATGGTCAGTTGGATGTGCAGAGGTTATGGAGAAACACTCTGGAGATCAGTGTTGCCAAGGCATATAGATGAAGGCAGTCAGCATACAGGACTTGTTATCCACAAATTACTCTTTTGTTAATAATTAAACACTGATTAGGAAAGGTGAAAGAGACAAAGCTGTAAAGAGAGTGGTGTGTTGGAAATGGATTTGTAACTTGTAGTGACCATTTTAACTTCAGATAAAAAAGCCTTAAATTATCTGTTTATAATTGGGTGCCTCTTATTTTTTCTCTTTTTGTGGTCATGTTGGGTGGTGTTGCAGTATGAACTGGAGAGTGTACCAAGGAGGAAAGGCTGGAGCTATATTTAATAGCCTCCCAAAGTTGTAGCTGCAGAGTCAGACAAGCTGGAAGGCACACAGAGAATTTCCTTTTTTGTCAGCAGGAGACCTCCTGAGGAGGACCCCCGTTATTGGCACCCCCATGCCTCCTTCACCACTGAGAGGTAGCCACATCCCAACACCTCTTGCCTCTCCTTCTGAGATGGGCAATGGTTCCTGACAACCCCCATTGCCCAGCAGAGGGGCACTGGCATGGACCATGAGAAGTGGGGAAGGGAGCTGGGATGCTGCTTTGCCCCTGCGGGCAGGGGGTGCCCAGTGCAGTCTGGGCTAAGTCCAATGGGTGGGTTGACTCCCTCTGTCCTCCTGTCCTCCAGTTTTGGAGGGGAGGAAAACACCCCTCATCATGGGGCGGAACTTTTCTCCCCACAAAACCATGGATCCGTGGCAGGATTTAAGGAAGAGTATCATCTGCTTCGAAGAGTGATTGGTGGAACAATGTTCCTGGTGAACGTTTCTGCAACATATCTCCCTGGAAAGTCTCCTTTTTATGTGAAAATCCACTACAAACAGGAAGGTGGAAAGAGAAAAGTGTCTTTCCCCCCTACAAAAAGACTTGAGCTATTTTTAACAATAAATAAGTTTTGAATTAATAAATCAAAGGGTGTGTTTATATATGATATGAAGCAAAGATCTTAATATCTGATTATTATCCTGAGGAAACGTATTCATTCTGCTTTGTCAAGCCAATAGGCAGCATATCTTTACATTCTACCTCAGTTTCACTGGGAAAATTGCCATAAAATCTTCCACTTCAGTGAAACACACTATTAAAGCAGGGCTAAGCAGGATCACTTTCAGGTGTGATCTGCTGAAACAGTCTGGCTCCCATCCAGGCTTTCTCTGCCAAACTCCACTCCAGCCCTGAAATGTCAAGATGCTGTACATGTTTTTAAAGGACTTCTTTCTTCCCTAAATTTTGCTTCAAGAGCCAAGAGATGTAACCAAAACCATCTCACAATGCTGTTAAGTAAATTCCTGTTTCCCTTTTTTCTCTCCTATTAAATAAAGTGAATTGTGTACAGCAGCTGAGCTGGAAGAGCAATGGGCTAAAGTACTGCAGCCAAATAAAAGCAGTGACAAGTAACATGAGCAGGCACTATAGTCCTCAATAGTGTTCTTCCAAGACATGTATTTGGTTTGGGCTCAGGAGACAGGTTCTTCCCACTTACCTGTTCTCCTGCAGCACCTGGCTGCAGCCAGACCAATATGATTAGGAAGGTATAACAATTTCTTAGTAGAATAATATCTGTCACAGATTATTGTTTTATCTGGCTTTTCCTGACCGAATTTGCTAAGGGCTGGAAAAAACAATGCCTTTGTGAAGACACTTGGCTTTCCTGAAAGTATAAGAGGCTTTGAATTGCAAAGGAAAATTTTGTTTCACAGTTTAGAGAGGCTACTCTTTAGAGATCTGGCCTGAGCAAATAGATTTTTCCATCTGGAACAGTTTTCTGTAATTATTACCTTAATTATTACCAATAAAAACAAAGCCACACTCCCACCATCTCATTTCTTAGCAATCAGAAGAACAGCACAGCTGGAATATGAGAACTGAGAAGTACTCACTAGTTTAGACACCCTGTTAAGCCTCTCTTAGGCAGGTGTCCCTGCTGGCACAGGCCAACCATAACCAAAGGAAATATCCCACGGATGGATTTGCTCCGAAACGCGCTCAGGAAATTCTGTCTTTGTGCTGCATGAATAGCACTGGGGTGGTGCTGCTGGCGCTCAGTCCTGCTGCTGTCCATGGCTCCCTGCTGCAGCTAGCCAGGAGGGCTCAGCATGGGCTTCTGCGGCTGGATGCGACACAGCTGCGCCCTGCCAGGAACGGGAAGGGGCCACATCCCAAAGGAGCAGCCGGCACAAGCTACACACTTCTCTGCGGCCATTGGAGTGGAGAAAGAAGGGAGGAAGGACCACAAAAAGTTTGAGTTAAGGAACCTGCACTAGGAAGGCCAAGAAGGAGGGGTGGGAGGCTCTTCCCATCCACACTCCCATGTGCACATTGACTTCAGATGCACGAAGGCTCTCCCTGTACTCTAGAGGAATTGCTCATGTCCTTTTATTTTAAGGGCTCAGTTGGGACTCAAGTGAGTTTATTTTTTTCCCTCCAGAGGCTGAGTAAGGAAGAAGAGACCCAGCTGTATCTCCAGGGTTCTAGCAACAAGCTTTATTTTCTATGAATTTTAACATGAGCATAAATACTTTCAGAACACTGCAGAAACACCAAAGACAGTACTTTTATTTACAACAGTATGCACATAAAGTAAAAGAAACAAAAAAGCCCCAAACAACCAACCCTTCAACAAATGAAACTGATTTCAGAGGACAAATTAATTAGAACTTCATAAAAGGTTAGTCAACACTTTTCCATAATACTTTAGGTGATTATTTGTGTTACAGTAATATGCAAATACTTTAAATTCTTAGCCCTGAAAATCTCACAGGGTTTTTTTTCTGTTTTCCACTTTTTTTAATAAGAAAGGTGTCGTTACTATCTAGTATCTAAAAATATCAGTGCAAAAGATTGCATCAGCATCAGAATGTTTCCCACAGAACAAATTAAAACTGAAAATAAATTTAACTGTGTATCATGTTTAAAAATGGGTGTAGGCACTTAGGAAGATGTGGCTAATACTATTAAAGTAAGAACTATAAGACTCTTGCAATTGAATTTATTTTCTTGATACTGGCCTGTAACATAAATCAGCTTTCCTACTTTAATGTCTCAGGTGAGTAAGTAATCTTGACTCCCAGCTCCACGAGAAAATTCAGCTTCTCTAATTCTACATATGAATAGTCCCGATGCCTGTGACAACGAGTTTAAGAACCAAAATGATGGTCTAGTCAGCTCCACATAGACAGGGTAAAACCCACAACAGAAGAAGAAAAATGGGAAAACATCATAAATATTATTTAACTTTTCAAAGTATTATTAAACTTAAAAAACAAAACAAAACAAAACAAAACAACAAAAAAAAAAAAAAACCACCAAAAAAAGAAAAAGAAAAAAATCAAAAAACAAACCCAAAAAAACCCCCAAAGATGGCTGGCATATTGGCTTTTTTTTTTTTTT
>VWYO01016886.1:156375-199810 GCA_013400275.1 Rhadina sibilatrix
GCCCGCCTCGCGGAGGGTCCGTTACACAAGCGGCGGGGCGGGGCCGGCCCCCGGCCCCCAGCGCCGCCACCCCCCGGGCCGGGGAGGGAGCCGGGGCCGGGGGCAGCCCGGGATCCCACCCTCGTGAGGGCACGGCAGTGCGGCGGGGGGAGATGGAGCCGGGCTCGGGGCGGGCGGGCCGCAGCGGGCGGGTTCCGCGGGAGCGGCGGAAGGAGGAAGTGGCGCGGCCGCTCGGTTCCCTGCAGGAACGGCCTCCCGTGAGGGCACGGTGGCGCGGCCGCCTTTGCGAGCGCTGTCCTGCCCCGCGCTAGCGAGCGGAGAGCCAAGCGCTGGACGTCTAACCCCGGAGGGAAGTTAGGAACCAGGATTTTCTTTGTGCGCGGTACGCAGAGTGAAGTTTTAAGCGTCTTGCGATGGCTGGGATCAAAGTTGCAAGTACCTGAAGGGTTGGATCCCTCGGCCCAGATACGCAGAGGTACTTAGGTCTTTAACTCCCGTTTTGATAAGTATGAGCTCCTCAACAGCAGAGTCTGTGTCTTAACCTTACTTCTTTAGACACAGAGCTGAGATAAAGGAATTCCGGAGTGCAGAACTTTCCTTCCGGTAAGTGTACAGTTGTAATTTATAGTCCACCTTACCGTGCTAAGTCTTGCAGACATCATTCTCTTGAAGATATGAGCAGTTGTAACTTAAGACCTCGGTTTCTGGAGATAAAATACAGCGGGTTTAAGTTTATAGTTATTTTATTTAACCCTTAACAACCTTTGTAGGATGCATGTGTCAGTACCATAAAAAGAGAGTTGAGTGGGGCAGCAACATTTAAATTCACACTAACCCAGAGATGGTCATACAAAAGTAGTAGAATTGATCCATGGTCTCACTCTGAATCGCAGTCTTTTCCTTGCCACCAGCCCCTTCAGATGCATTGGAATCCTTCTTTGGCTCCTGTTGGTAACATGCTGCCAGGGAATTACTCCATGTGCCCCTTTCTTTTTGCTGGTAAACCATGGTGAAAGGTGTGAGAGCTCCAACTTCTAGGCACAGTTATCACTTCATTGTGGTCATGTGCCACACTGCAGCCCTTTGCTGAGGTACAGGCATGGTAAGGTGTCAGCCTGCTGAGCCTTGTGTTGTCTCTCTGAGGCTGGGGGTCCCAGCAGGTTGGCGGATGCAGGCAGAGCAGTCAGTCATTATCATTGTTTGGCACATGTATTAGCACTGCTACCCAGTTACTTGCTGATGACAGAAGTGACAGATTTTAGGAGATGTCAAGTCAGTCTCTTGAGAAGAGCTGTTCATCACAGGCCACACTGTGTGGAAATGGGTAGTCAATGAGTACATTGACTCATGAGTAACATGCAGGCTATTAGGAAGGGGAGTTAAAGGCCCTTTTCTCCATTGAGCAAAGGTCTGATATGTGGAACCAAGTAGAGTTAGAGGCAGTTTTAATACAGAGTTGAGAAAATGATGAAGAAAAAAGAGTGCTAAGATTCAAGAAAAAATAAAAATATTTCTTGGAATAAATAGAGTCTACATTAGAAGAATAGGCTTTATGTAAATAAATTTGTGGCCAGGCTATGTATGCCTTCGATGAAGACGTGTGCTTATGTATACCATATATATATTAATATATGTTTAAAATCAAACAGTGGGGAAAAACTGGTGGATAAGGATTGTAAAGTTTGCCATGGCACTCTCTCTCTTTACGTGGTGCATCACCTCCATGGTGTTAACACATCTCCATGATAGAATACTTGGTTTATCAAAAACTTTGTGGATGCATAGAGAGAAATGAGTAGCTTGCACATGCATGGTGTGGGAAACTTTTTGTTAAAGAGGAAATAACTGGGGAAGTAACACAGGGTCCCATGGCTTGGTGTTGTAGGCCTGTGTAGGAAGAGTAGAGAGATTAGGGCTATATGACTGCCCAACCTAGATGTTAACAATAACTGTCATATATTAAGGGAGCGTAGAGAAGCTCCAAGAGTGGGAAAATACAGTTGTTAATGAGAGACCTCAGTTGCCCCCATGTAGATTATGTCATGGCCCAACATGAAATCTGCCCAGGTGCCAAAAAACCTACTTTCTGGGTGTAGCTTGTACAGATACACTGGGGGTAACAGCTCTGGACAAAGTACTGGCCAGCAAGAATTAAGTTCAGAATTTTGCATTCAAAATCCCAGCCAGTTCTGACATAATGCTGGTCATAATGTCCTTAAACTCAGTGTTGTTTCAGGAGCAGCAAAGGCAAGAGTTGTTGTGGCAGTGTGTACTCTTCCGAAGTAGGTCTTCATATAGCAAGGAAAGAAATTAATCAAATGGTGAGAGGCAGCCAAAAATGTAAAATAGTTCTAAGTGGCATGTAATTCTTCAAAGACACTAATAGTAAAGGCTCAAAGCAATTGTATGTCATCTGTCAAAAATACCAAAAAAGCTGAGCAGGCTGACAGGCAAAGTAAAGCAGCTCAGTACAAGTAAAAAGACCCCTTTCAAATGTTAAGGTTTTGTCTGCAAATGGAGAAGGTGGAAAAGAATGTAACATCTGTGTCAAACACAATAAGGTGAGCCAAAGAGTCACGCTGCTAAAGGCGTGAGAACAATTAGAATATACTCTTTGAAGCGCATCAAACCCAGGAAGCTTGCTGATAAGTTATCCATGTGTAGAAGGAGTGCCCAAGAAAGATAAAGTCAGTGGAAGAGTGAAACAAATTCTCTGAGCCTTATTTACCAAGAAAGAGTTTAAGGAGATTCTTTTGCAAGGGGCTATTTTTTTAAGGAGTGAACATGTTCAGGAGTTTTTCAAAGTGAAGTGTGTGTGAGAGAGGGTATGAGAACAAACCATTGGAAAGCATGAAGCAGAAGGCAGGAGGTGATTGCAGAGTTTTGAAGCAACTTAAATGGAAAGTTGCTGATATGTTGCCTCTTGTAACTCCTTGAGTCCCCTGCTTTAGTGCTCCAGAAATAGGATGTAACAAATGAGCTGTCCGTTTTTCAGGGTTTCTGTGGAGACTCAGAACTCGAGGATGGATAATTTTCTTTGGTTGGTGGGTTGCCAAGGATTAGAGAATGGGACTAGTGAACATGGGTATAGATGTGAAACAGTGACAAGGATTCGGCCTGACTTTTGGTGCCAGGGACTCGAGTGTCCCTGACTCTTCCAGCGTTCTCTAAAGTTTAGTTGAGTGACTGACTCTTCTTCCGTTCTCTAAAGGTATTGCTGAGTTGTTGACTGGTCGATGCAGTCCTCACTAAAGCAGGGCCAGTTTCAAGGTGGGATCAGTTTGTCTTGGGCTGTGCAGTCATGGCCAGTTTGCTCAGTGAAAAGAGGTTGTACCCTTCACCCCAAGTCTGCCCAGGGCCTATGCCTTCAAGGGATAGGTGGGAATGTGACAAGTTTGCTGGTTGTATTAACTGATTTGGAGCATGAAATCCCAAAGGCTGAACCACAATGCCTGCAGAAGAATCTTATTTTGAAAGTGTGGATGTAAGTTTGCAGATGAAGTTCAGTACAGACCAATTTCAGTGTAATGCACATGAAAGGGATGGCAATCCTAATTTCCTGTACTCAGAAATGAAGTTTGAACTGACTTTCTACTCAGGAAAAAAAATCATACAACTTGTATAATCCAATGAAAAAATAAGCTCTGTGCCAAAATGTGGCTAATGAAGGCTAGAACAGGTTAAGAATTATTAAGAAGGAGTTAAGAAAAGAAGTAGAAGAACCATCATGCTACTACAAATCCCTGTTGCTCCTCTCTCCTGATTTAGGAAGTAATGAAAGTTGCTGAGCTACAGATGAGGATGTCAAAGATGATGAAGGGTAGGAAGGAGCTTTTGTGAAAGAGTAAGTCATTTGGAAAAGAAGGTACTGTGGGGATATTCTTTAAAATCATTAGTGTCGTGAAGAAAGTGAAGACATAAGATAAATGAGACCCAAATAAAACAATTGGGAGGCAACTTCAAAAACCCACAATATGTAAATTGTGGTGCTCACAGCCTCTACGTGTATGTCAGGAGTTTACTCGGGTTCATGAGTGATGAGGCAGTCTTTTGGAGAGAAACTTGCTGTGCAACTTAGCAGTCAGGACAGTTCAGTATCAAATTTTGGGCACTGACTGCTGACAGAGAATTACTGCAGATGGTGATCAAGAATCATTACTGAAAACTGCTAATAGAAATTTCCACTGAGAAACATAAGCTACAGTCTATTTGCAGATAACAGAGAGAAGCAAGTCTGCGTATTGTCCTTTGTTATGTGAAACTTTAGCATAAGATTTTATCAAACTTCCAGGGGAAAAAAGTCTGTGATGATCCTGTTTAATTTGGGCTTGCTACCCCAGCCCTTGTTAACCTGACACCAGTTACAGTCAGGTTAAGTGTATCCTGTATGCATTTAACACTGCACTGGAGCAGTACCCGTGCAAAATTCCTCTGACATTTGCAGGATTAGAACCTCAGCTTGTATTTGGTGCATCATATATCAAAAGTCATGGTCCATTTGTAGGTAAAGATATAAAACAAGTCACGTGTTACTCTTGCTTATCTCTGTGTCTCATTTGTAAAGATTGCTCTTTTGAAACCTGATTCTTCAAAGGCCTAAAATGATTGTAATATTGAGGGCATAAACCACGAGGCAGTGTTTACAGAAGTTTTATTATAGCTTGTGCTGATGCAAACTGTGATTAGTGCAAAACGTTTTGGAATACAACAGTTTTCTGGTTTGTCCTTTGAGATCTCAAGTACAAAACAAAACAACAAATAAGTAAGCTGAAAAGATTCTGGATATAGTAAATGAGAGGAACAGATTTGTTAAGTTACATATTCCTCATGTATGAATAGCATTATGCAAAATAGCATTCAGTGTAATTAAATAATTTCCTCCGGTTTTTTGGTTTTGTTTTGGTTTTGTTTTTTCAGAAGTTTATTGGGACTGTATGAAGATTCTTCTTTATATTGATTATGTGTAAACTCTTGTGTTAAGATTAAAATAGCCACTAAAAACTGCAAACAACAATTAACAGTTAGTAGAAGGGAATCCATGTTAACAGTTTAATGTTAGCCTATGTGTATGTATCTACATATATAAAAATACATAAAATTAAGACATTTTTATATAGCATAAAAATACATTGTACAACACATACTTCTTATTGATGAACTATGAAAATGTTTTAAAACTTGCTCTTACAGCTAGTGTTGGATATGTTTTCAATGTCTTGGAAGCTCATGTAAAATTTCTGGTTTTTTGAATGATCTAGAGAAGAAATAAGGAAGTGGTAAGCATTTGTACAGTAATGTTTGGTTTCATAATTTGTGATATATTGCAAGCCCAGCTTTCTGTATGCTGGAAATCTTCTGACCCCATTGTTTGCTTGGGACCAGATTGCATTAAATCAAGTACAGCAGTCTTTAGGACAAGGCAAACATTTTATCTTGTTGCAGATTGGACACAAATCCAGGAGCAAATCTGCCTGCTTATGGCACATTGTTTCACCCCAGGTGCAGAATTTAAATTTTAACTCTTGAGTTATTTTAACATTTAATTGTTGCTATATAGGTTGTTATCTTTCAAGATAGCATGGAAGTATTAATTTTCATATTCTTGTCTGTTAAAGAGTAGGGGAGATTGCTGTTTGATGGTTTTTCAGCTTGACAGGCTTGGTTTGTAGCTCCCAGCATATTTCTGATGTTAGAAATGGCGTTAAGGTGCGTCAAACCTGTTTAAATTAGTCCTTTGTTCTGAACTGCACGTGACAGTGGATGTTGTCCAACCATTTCCCTTTAGCTGTAAAATGATTTTAAGTACTTTTTAAAGACTTAGATACTTAACATTAATACAGCACAAAAGAAGGAAGGGTTGCTTACACATTTGGTTTTGAAAAGTGTGACCTGTGGTTAAGTTCTGCTTTTTGATATGTATGGTGGGATATATGTTACTTGAAGGGCCTGAAAGTGCACAGAAGACAAAGCCTGTACTGTAATATTTCTATTGATATTGTGTATTGCTTGACAGCGTTCCAGGCAAGCCTTTTACAGCTTTATCTAAGCAAGATACTGCCTTTGTTATTTAATAAATTAAAGTAGCAATACATTTAGCTCTTTATGTGCATTTCATGCATATATGTATAACACATTTGGTGCGTGATGTGGGCTTTTGCACGTTTGGTGCACTGGCTGCTCTTTTAAGATGTTCTGTTGAATCCTGCAAATGGTCTTCATATGCAACTGAGACACGAATCAGGTGGAAAATAGTGAAGTACTGAATTTAATTGGATGAGGCAAATAATCTGTAAAATCAAAACTAAACAGCCCACCCCAAAACACTTTCCAAAATTGTGACAGCGTCTTAAAAAGTTTATCTAGAGTAGAAATAATTCTGCAGTAGGAAAACAGGCAGGATAGGAGAGTAATGTTTTTAAATTACTGAAAGCTTGCCTGCAGCATTTGAAATCCCAACAGTGTTACATGAAAAAGATGAAAGCAAAACTTGAGGATAAAATTGAAACCAAATATAAACAAAAGTGAAACCAACTCCATTGGTTTTCATTTCCCAGCTGGCAAAAATGAAAGAATAAACAGAGGAAAGATGAATAAGAGCTTGAAAAATTAATTCAGTTTTACCGTTTATTTAATCTGTTGCCTAAATTAGACTGCTGCATGGCAGCACTTCCTTAGCAAACTACACAATAGAGGGTAGAGGCTGCATACTTGTTTTATCCAGGTATCACTCTTCACAGCCAGAGGTCTGGGCAAAGGCCCTGCAATATGGGAAGTGGTGTCTTTTTCAGTCACAGAAATGCTGTTTTGAAATGCTGTGGCAAACATGTACACAAAGTACAGTGGAAGTGATGACGTCCAGGATGATGAAAGGGAGTCAGTAATTCAGCTGTCCAGAGCGCTTGAGTTTTAGTCATGTTGAGATTCGAGTTGCTATAAAATGGCATGAAATAACTGTGAATGGTTTCACTCAATTTCCACGGATTAGTCAACAGCTAGAATGTGCTTTGTGACCTTGAGAACTACCTGATGAATTAGTCAAAAGATGGACAAACATTGGATGGCTGTGTAATCTCAAATGAATGTCCTTCTCCTGTTTAGAGATGCATGCTCCTGGGCTGTATTGAAAAAAAGGTTGGGTGTTCACGAGAAGCTTGAACAATCTCTGCTAAAGCTGTACTGGGGTGAAATGAAAGACTCTAATTCCAGAGGTCCAGTTCTGACACATTTGAACACATTGCATTCAAACCTATAAAAACTAAATTTTTTGGATGCAAGAACAATTCTGAGATTTGAGATTGATAAGAGAATCCAAAGAAGTCTAGGTTTGTTTAGTTTAATAATACTTATGCAGCTGAGATTAGAAGTGAAGATGAGTTGAGCTATCTCACTCTAGCTCAGTAGTATTTTAGGAAATTTCCAAGATAGAAATAGCTGCTGCAGATCACAAAGTGAGGCTAATTGCTTTTGGTCTGTGGTCAACATAAAAACTTTAATTAAAAGCACATTTTGTAACCAATCCTGTTAACTATTCATATCCTGTATGTCCTGTGGCAGAGGAAAGAGTAACATTTTTAGAAAAAGGAGCATTAGATCATATCAACAGGCATAAGTACAAGCATTTAATACTTAGCACACATTAAGTGCACGCCTTTCAAATATGTGTACAAGAGAAAGATATTTCTCTCTTAAATTCTCCAGTGTCAAGCAATATCTCTGTAATAACTAATTCAATTTATTTTTGTGCTCAACACATCTGTCTTTCATGGTGCTATTTTTGTAACTGTAAATAAGTTCATGTGACAGACATGTTTCCAGCTCACAGTGGGTGATTCAGAGGATCCCAGCCCCGAAGTCTGTGCCTGCCATGATCTGTCTGTAAAGGAAGTGTCTAAGTAAGCATGAGAGTGTTTTTTACAAATCCGAAATAGTTTTGGAAATATCCGAAATATACTTTTCTTGAACACCTTTTCTTAGAAGCAAAAGGAAAATAGCTTTGCTGAAAGGGCTGGGTTTGTTTCTCTCGATGAGGTTAGGCAGAGGTAGTTTATATCTTTTGCTTTTGGATCTGGGTGCTGTGCTAACAATTAGAAGTTTGGTAGCAAAGGTGTAGTTGTGGGTTAGCTATTAACTTCAGTGGTAGAAACTGCCCTTGCCCCGACAATAAAATGAAAGCTTTAAGCAAATATTAAATCTCACTTTAGTGTAGTGTGCAAATAGTTCTTTCTGGGTGTTGCAGAACAGTATGTTATACAAACAAAGGTAGCTGTGAGAAACAAGCCAAATCCAAGCAAGGTGGATTACATCAGGTGCAGGTCATGGCCAGTGAATGCGAAGACTCTTGAACACATTTCTCAGTGTTTGCAATCTGGAATAATTTTTTTTTTCTGCATCCCTGAGTGCCTCTGAAATGTCATTGTCTTCTTGCAGTCCTGTCTGAGCCTCACAAGCCATCAGTGTGGGAACAACGAGATTAAACACTTTTGTTTTACAATGGCCCTTTTCTAATGTGTAGCACCCTATAAAGCAATCACCCTGTACTTAGGCAAAGGAATGTTAGGTAGGCCACTAACAGAGATAAAGACTGCCCAGGCTTTAAAAGATACTGTCACAGTTTAAGATCCCGATCTTGCAGGTATGTGCATGCATAATTTCCCACTGCTTTCAGAGGGATTCATGTAGTAAAAGTGCTTGCTAAAAGTTTTAGGGATGTCTCCTGTAAACCTAGTCATTGAGCCCATGAGAATGAAGTGGTCTAACAGAACCATGCCATTGAGTTGCATCAGTGAAGTGATTGTTTATAATGGTTTGAGCTTTAGTAGCCCTCTAGTTTTCACCAGGCTGGAAAATTCTTTATGAATCAAGTGTCAAATGCTGAGTTTTCCTAGCACCTTTAAAGAACACACAGAGTTCTTTAAAGCGTTTGGCTTCCATGGATTCCAGCTGAAACAGCTAAGCAGCAGCAGCAATTATGTGTTGGGTATTCAGGAGTGGATTCGCATGTGAGCGCTCAATTCCAGAATAAAATTGATTATTTTGAGGATAACTGCTCCCCAATGCAAGGAATTAACTACTCTCTGACAATCATGACAACAAATCTCTGTTGTAAACAAGCCCCTCCCAAACTTGTCTGAGTGAAGTGCAGGAAAGTCAGCACCTCTCTTTTAGGCAGCATTTGAGAGAAAAATTATTTAGAAATCCCAGATACTGACGACAAATCATGGTCAGTCATCAGATGTAACACAAAGCTTAAGAAAAAAACAAATCAGATATTGGACTGATTATAAACAATCAACTTATGGCTGCTTTTGAGACTCCTAGAGGAGGTGGCAAGGGATATTGTCTCTTGTACAGATGTGTTGTCATTCTGAACCAGAATCTGGCATCTCCTATCTTCACTCCCTGCAAGACATGAAAAAAAAAATGAAAGAAACCCCCAGGAAACAAAGTGTTCTTTTAAAGCTGAAACTAAAGCAATATTTTGTATTGTCACCAGACTAGGAGACATTGATATGTGTGTGCAGGTGAGCATTGTGGCAAGGATGCTGGGGAGATGATCTTTAGCAATCTGTTAAAAGCCCGGCCCAAATTCCCAGCTGATGCAGGTTGCTGCAATGCCAGGGAAGTGGATGTGCTCAGCCACAGACATTGTGTACTTCAAGTGTCGAGATAGTGCTCAACACAGGAGCCAGCACAAGGGAAATTTCATTGTGGGTATTGAGAGGCTGCAGGCTTGTTTCATTATGGCTAAGTCCAGAAGCAAAAAAAGAGCAACCTTCTGAGTTTATTGTATTAAAATAAGATGTATTTTCTTCAGTGAACTTCTAGTCTGCAAATCCAAGGGCTAACTTTATTGGGGCCTGAGATCACTGCAAAATAACAACTCATGTCTTTGCTGCTGAGGGAGAATAATCTCTGCATGGAAACCAAAGGAAAGAGTGTTTTGATGTGTAACGTCTGAATCCCAGCCAGGGCATGTTAACACCCTTTGGGTGGAACAGAAATGCTATAGCGCTGATGAAACACACTCCATATACCGTATGAGTTCTCACAGTACATTTTCCTGGGCGTGTTTAACATGCAGCCTGTAATGCTGTTTCAATACATGTTTGAGTTACTTTTGCCTTTGTTTTCTTTGGGTTTTGTTTTGTTTTCAGGGAAAGTTGGGTTGGTTGTTTTTTACCCTCTGTCACTTGAGGATAAAAGGGCTTTTCTTCATTCCACTTTGTGTATGGTTCTTGAGTACAGCAGCAGGAGAGGAGTGCATGCCGAATGCTTCCCTCCTCCATCTGCCTTGCAATGAGGTGGGCACAACCTGGACACTGCATTGTGGAGCCTTGGGAAGTTGGGTAGCTGTTGCCAGCATGAATCTGTCATGCAGGAGCTTGATTTCTCAGGTTTTTCACCACCCCACAAAGCTTTCCCCTTAGCAGCCATACTCTTGTTGTAGCCCTGCCACACTTTGTTTGGGAACCTGAGGAAACAGGTGAAGTATTGCCTGGTGGTTGCCTGTAAAGGTTCTTTTAATGGCCAGGCCATTCCTTACACCAGTCTGCCCAGGACCTGTGCTCTCCCACCCTGTCTGCTCTCCAATTCTTGGCTTTCTGACCTGTCTTGATGAAGTTGCTTCGCCCCTGCAGGCACCAGTGTAAGTAAGTTACCACTTTTCCTGGCTGCACTGAACTCTTTCTTGGTGGTGGAGGAAAGACATAGTCTTTTCTGCTGCCACCAAAACATTAGGAAAGAGCAGGAAAAAAATATTGCTGTTGCTACAATGTGGATCAAGTGTTACAGACAACACAGGAGCTGTGTCTGTGAAGCAGGCTGGCCATGGGGATACTTTAACTGAGCTCACAGCAAGAGGTGCTTAGTGAGAAGCAAATCTGCCAGTGATGTTTCCCCCATCTCCCTCTGTTCAACAGGGCATCATTGACAGAATAATGGTAAGGAAAAAAAAGAGGCGCCATTACATGCAATTAAAAGACCAGAGAAGGTAGGGTTTGCTTTCTAACTAGCTGTGAGTCCAGAATGTCCATTACTGGTTTTAATGGGTTTTCTTGCTCCATATCTGTTTTCTAAGTGAGGATTTCACTTTGAACCTGTAACCCTTGTACCTCTAAGAATGGCGATGCCCACTTTTCTTCATTTACTACTCTTTAAGGAAGTGTTTGCTGTTGGTTCCAAAAAAAGAAATTGATATTTGCATAATTTGGGATTATCAGAAAGAAGGTATGCACCTGTGGTAAGATTCTTCTTCACCTTATGGCAGACAGGAAATGTACCAGGCAGAGCCTTGGTACACACACACTGCGGGCAGGGGGAGTTCAGGTGTCCACAGTCAATGCAGCTGGGTAAAGTGCACTTCTGTTGTCGTTTCAGTGTCAGTCTCACATTTCTGAAGTATTTATGGGCAGATGAGTCTAACAGGTTTTCTTACCTGGGAGAAGGCTCTATCCCTCTGATGAGTTTGACTTCTAAAAAGGGCTTTGCTCAGAGTACAGATAATGAAATCTTTGAAAGTGGTATTCACAGCAGAATAGCTGAAAAAGATGGTCATATTGCAAAATCCTGTATGAAAGCAGAGTTCAGTCTGTGACCAAAGAGCAGAATTTTGCTCCAAGTCCTGTTCTTTAAAAAACGATCATGTTTCCTTGTATGCTGGAACAGTCTTGGCACAGACAAAAATATAGAACCCAGTTCTCTGAATCCTAAAATTAGCATATGGTCTCATTTCAACATATCTCTTTGGTCACACGGGACGATTGATGCTTTTCTTAACTGCATCAGCCTTAGCAAACAAAGACAGTAGTTTAAAAGTTTATCAGCAAAGCACAAGTAAATAATATTTGCAAAAAAATAATACAGCCAGCTCTGTTTTTGCAGAGAAAAAATAAATCAGTACCATGCAATATTCTGCACGTGTTCTCTGAGGAACAGTTGTTTTTCCACAGCTTTGAGCAAAGGCTATGACCTACTTCACAAATGTGCCTCCAAGATCTTATCCCACCTTAACTTTTCACAACCATTAATAATATTTCCATATACTGACAAATCTTTTAACTAGGTACTTTGTGATAGGGAAATAAGAACTGCTTTTCTGGTTTTATTTTTGGGTTTGTTTTTGTTGTTGTTGTTTGTTTTGTTTGTTTTGTTTTGTTCTAATAGAACATACCTTTTAAAAAGTACCCACAGGCACAGAGTAGCTTGTGTTTTGGGGATAACCTTTGTGCCTTTTCAGTTATCCAGATGCTGCCAGAGTGAAACTGAAGGAAAGAGAACATCATGTACTGCTCAGATGTAATGCCTGACATGCCATTGCTTTCACTTTCTGTCTACAGCTGCTGTAATTCTAGTGAAGAGCTCTTCATTCTCAGAGGTTACACTTTCTGTATGGCAGGAGTGTTATCTCTGTGAAGGAAAAAACAAGTCAGACTTACTAGAATGTTCTTGTGAAGAGTAGGGAGGGACTGCAAATTCTTTATCAATCAATATGGAGTGAAAATATGTGTTTATGCAGATTGCAACCAGTTTATAGCATGTTGGGGAGTAGCCTCACCATGTTCTTGAAGTTTCTCCTTGCAAAAAATGGGCTGAACTGATCACAGGATGAGCATAAATAGTACAGTAATTAAAGCTTCGAAGAAGATCAAAATAATCCCTCCATAAACTGTGGTGGCAGCCCATCCATGAGCCATGTTTCTTGTGTGGCAATGGCTCTTCACAGGCTCTCAATGACCTCCCCCTCCATGCAAATGCCAGTGAATTGAGGCTGATGTCTTGCCCACTCGCTGCTGGTTTGGGAATAATTTTATTGATGTCTTTATGTCCATCAATATATTTAAGCTTCCACCCCCAAAACAGCAAATGCCTCTGACTGTGGCCCCCTCTAATAATAAGACAGGTGGTAAAAATAGAGCAAGAAGAGAGAAATTATATTTCTGGAGCTACTAGTCTTAATACATTTGTAGCAGCCATGGTTAAAAATAGTGATTTTTGAAGCCATGGGAGCCATGGTCCAGATTCAAGCAGATTAAGAAGACCTTGCAGAAAGAGATGTTGCTTGTAAGCCTGCTGAGTTCCTGGACTTCTTCAGAAAGCTGCCTATGCAAAGAATAGTGGGATGGCACTGAAGGGTGATGGTGCTTCTTTGCCACTGGTGTAGCTGGTGCTGCTCCTTCCCTCTGCTTCTTCCTTCCTCCTAGCTGGCTCTGCTTCTCTCCCTGGCTCCATCCATGGTCTCTGCAGTGTGGGGGAAGATGGTGTCAAGTGACCCAAGGCAGGCATTAAGCCATTTTTCTCCTGGTTAACCAGAGTGTGGAAGGTTCAGGCAGGCAAAAGTAAGCAGGCTTCTGGAGTGGTTTACTTAGGCTAGGAGATGGGTACCCACAGCTCAGGAAATCATGGTAGTGGTGAAGCCAGTGTAACTGGATACTTTGGCAACTCTGAAAATACTGTTAGACATGCAAAAAATACCAACGTCTGTATGTAGCTTCTTCTAGGTGTGAATGTGCAGGGGAAGTGCAACATTGAGACTGACCAGGAGTGGGAGATAGGTGGGTAAGTGCTTTTAGTTTTACAGCCAGCTCAAGATTATAAATGTTGATGTTTTCTTCTGCTGAAAAGGATTGACTCTTTCTGCTTTTTTTTTTTTCTTTCAGCTAGGCAAACACTGGAGAGAGGCTGTCAAGAAATTTGACATAGCTGCTGTTTTGTAGGGCTCACCTTAGTTTCTGACTTTATAGGTTTGTTTTATAATTGATATATTCTGATGGATGGTGAAGCTGGTGTGGTGTTAGGCAGTAGCCCCTGAAACTTTGCATGCTTTTGCTGCCTATTTTGAAGCATTTCAAACATCTTTACAAACTGGAATGATTTTTAGTGTCAGGTGATTGAATCTGTATTCACTGATGGACAGACCAAGGTTCTCCCACCTGGAACGAGTGAAATGAGGCTTCAAGTGTGCCCAGTAATGCCATTTATGGACAGACAGAAGCTACTTTTAAGGCAGTGCATAAGCTGATGTTTCTTTCTGTACAAATAAATCATGCATTTGACAGCTCTGGATGGAGATATGGCACCTTCATTTCCCACAGGCCATTACTCAGTAGAGTTGACTTGGTATTTTCATCAAAAGGATGTTGTTGACATGCACCTGACAAAAACCCTGCTACATTTTAGCACCATTGTGGTCAGTGCTGTCCTGAGGCAGACAGGTCTGGGAATGTCTTCTGAAGACATCCAGCTTTATTTTCAGCAGCATGCACTCTTAAAGGAGCATGGAGTGGGGGTTGTGTTTTGATGAGCAGAAGCACAGCTGTGCTTGCTCCTCTGTGAAGGACATAACTCCAGAAGATTCCCACTGTTCCCTCCAGATGAACATCATTGTAGCATTGTTTTTACCTGGATTTGTATTTACTTTCATATGAACAGGTCTTGGGGCCACTCCTCTCTTCTCACAAGCCAAACTTCTCTCCTGATTACCTTGGATTAATTTGTCTTGGTGTGGGTGATGGATGGGAAGGTGTGCTGACAGCTGCAGTTGCTAATCGCAGAGGAATCCCGGGCTGCCAAAAAGGAGGTGGGCACCTCTCCTGCAGCATCGGCAGGGGAGCAGCTGGGGAAGCCCCCAGGGATGTGGGAGGGCAAAGACAGGTTGGCTCAACTCTGCTGCTTTGGGCAAGACTGGCTTCCTTGTAGTAGTGATTGTTGGCAGCTTTCTTGTTTCTTGAAATATCTTGCTTTTGTATAAACGCAGCTTCTTTTGCTTCCATGTTGCCTGTCTCAAGTGGGATTCATTGCTGCTGCTTTCAAGATGACTTTTCTGCCTTCTGTCTAAGTTGTTCATTCAGATGGGCTTGAAATTTGTCTTAGGGGCTCATTACTCAGAAGATGAGACGGGTCCGACTGCTAAATGGGAACACTCATATTGAATGTTGAATCTAATGCACAGTGTTTCCAGGAATTGTCTCAAAGTGCATGCATACTTAAAGATACCTTACAAAGAAATGCATCTGTTGCAGATAATTGTTTCTTCTTTGTCAGACAAATAAAAATTCGCTCATGTTTTTAGTAGGTTGCCATTTGCATTTTTCAGTTTTGACTCAAACTGTAGTAGGGGAAGATGGTGGAGATCTCCTGTACACATTCTGCAATCTGGATGAGGCTTGTTGGTGCCCAGGGGAGGGGGTGCAGTGGCATGGCCAGCTGTTTGCCACCAACCTGTGGGCTAAAAAAGCTGGACCCACATCATTCTTGCCCAGAAAACAGCTTCCCTTTTACACAGAGAGGGGATATGCACAAGGGCTTGTCTGCTGTTGGATTCCTGGGGTGGCTGTTTTTTCATACCTGAAGTGAACCTGAAAGGGAGCTGAGCAGTTGCAACCGTTTTCTGAGCTATTTTAGAAATTCGTAGTTACTGCAAGAGGCTGCAGCTGAAGCACGAGTGACCAGCTCCACACAGTAGTAAACAAAATACCAATATGTTTGCTAAAAGATTAGTGTGAGCATGGCTGCTGGTAAATTCTCTGAACACATCAAAGAACCTTATTGTTACATTCAGGTTTTAAGTGCTTATTAGTTTCAAGGAAATACATGTCCTCAGAGCAATGAGAGGAAACTTTGAACGTTTTTCTTCCTCTTGTGCTGGGTGTGGGCTTGGTACTGCCTAATTGTTAGTCTGTCCCATGCCTGTACTCCCATAGGAAGCGAGAACAAACCTATTTATATTTGTGCCATTGCTGTGTGCTTTCAAATTTTTCTTTCTCTTTTTTATTTTTAAGATCAAAGGTGACAAGAACAGTGGAGCAGAGAAGTTAAGAATGATGCAGAGAACACAGATGTGAAGAGCAAAAGAGAGAGGAAGGAGCTGAGCCTGGTGCAGAGAGGGCAAGGAGAAGCAGCAACCTAAATGCAAGTACTTGAATGTGGAAATGATGGGTTCCAGGGTTCTTAACAGCATTTAATGTGGTGCTTTAATCTGCATCTAGTGCCAGTTGGTTAATGTTTTCAAAATTTTCTGCCTCAGGTTCAAGACTTTGGACTCTTATGTCAATAATTTACAACTCTAAACAGGGAAGTGGCATCAAGGTCGTGTGTGTGTGTGAGAGAGAGAGACAGAAAAAGAAGTCAGTTTGAGTCTTAACTGGATAATATAAAGTGGCGTAGTGCAGCTGAGGGGTGTGTGAAGCACTCACTTCTACTGAACACTGAAATGTAAAATAACAGCTTAAAAATTCAGTGACTGGATTGATCAGAGAAAGTGGGAGGGAGGGGGTCAAACTACTCAGCCAGAACCAAAGTGGTCTGCTAAACTGCTGTGATGTAAAATGTACTAGTCAAGTACATAGGACTGAAACAGCCAGTTGAAAGCCCTTTGGTTAGCAGAAACATCATTTTAGCTAGTACAATGATGCCTCCTGCATGCGATTTCTTTTTCGTTACGTATTTTTTTCTTGGCAAAAAAAGGTCTTCTGCAAATGCAGATATGTGGACCAAAAAGAGGTATTTCTAAGAGTGTGTTTTTCTTTGTGACTTCTGATATCCTACCTGTATCAGCTGACAAGCTTTTGCTGATATCCTTTTGTCATCTTCAGGTGAAGGTTTTCCTAATACAAGTGTACCAGAAGAGTATTTTCTGCCATAAAGAAGGCTTTATCATCTCATTTGCTCTTAGGAGAGGCTCACACACACATCTAAAATAATGATTATATTTACAATCATTCAGTGCCTGCAAAGCTTTAATAAGTGCACTGTGCAGAGGTGGAGGAGCTGCCTGGGAAACAAGTAACCTTGTCCCTTGTTCCCTGCAGCTCCTTCCCAGGTGGGTGACAATGCCTGTCGAAAGGATGCGGATGCGGCCCTGGCTGGAAGAACAAATCAACTCTAACAGAATACCGGGGCTGAAATGGCTTAATAAGGTAAGGAGGGATGTGCGTGCATGTGCTGAAGGGGAACTTGATAGTAGTGGCTGAGGTCTGCATAGGTAAATCAGCTCATTCCTAGTTTTCAAAGGGGTGACGTGGGGAGGAAGGGCAAAGCTAAATGCTTCCTGCTGAACCTGTTCCTCCGGCCTCCCCTGCCAGATCTGAAGCGTCTGTCTTTGGCCTGGTGGATTTGTTGCTTATTTAAAAGCATTTTCCAGCTCTTTGTTGTTGAAGGGAGTGCTTCTGGAGACTCTGCTTGGACTTTTTTTTTTAACCTGGGAACACATTGTTCAACAAGTAGCATCAGAGGGATGTGTTCAAAATACTCTCCTGAGAAGGAAGACTATGTTCTGTGTTAGACTCTGAGTTGAAGCAACGATCTCCTGTTTCGGATCTGTGTGACTTTTCTGATACTTCCTGCCTTGGGAGAAAATTGGGTGTCTTTTCCCCTGCCAGACTCAAAACTAATATTCCTGGTCCTGAGCTCTTAGTAAGCGCTCAAGACACTTTGAGAGCACATTCGTGAGCTCAAAAAATGTCAGTGCCCAATTTGAATTTATTTTGATTGGTTGAGTAAAATCTAGGAGTGTATTTGAGACTTTGAATAGCAATGAATTATGGAAATGTTGCATGCTTTCTGCACTATGCAAGAGAGTAATTGACCACACTGAAAAGCATGATGCTGTTTTTACTACAGAGGCTCCTTTATTATCAGAATGAGTGGAAATGCACAAAATCAGGTGTAGAAACATAGGAACTACGTGTCTGCTTAAGTCACTAAGCCAAATAGTCTGGTATCCTCCCTATAGTAGTAGTAGTTGTGGTACTGAGGTGCTCATTTTTAGAGTTGAAGAGTCACAATTGAAATTACTATTTTTTTTGCAGCTTTCAAAGCCAGAAATGCTCATGACTATGAAATTATCAGGAGCACTTTAAATTTCACTTATGAATCTTGTTTCTCAGTAACTTTGTGCATCAGTTACTCTCATGCTGTGACTGGGTAGATAAATATTGCTTTATCCGTTCCCTAGTTAGCTGCACTGTGAATTTGAGTAGGTCCTTGTTCTTGCATAATGGGGTCACAGCTGAAGAGGAGACCAGTTTTTACTGATGTCTTTGTAATTTGAGTCCCGTGTTCAGGTCCTTCTCCTTGAATATCTCTATTTTGGTGTTAGGTTTCCTACTGACAGTCTGTATCTGCTGTCCTTTGCTATCCAGGGCGTTCCTGCCTAATCTTGAAATAATTTCTCTGCCTTGAGGTTTATTAAACTCTTATTCCCCACTTCTACCCTCTGATTTGGCATTAGCCTGGCTTGCCTTTATTATGCTCAACAAGAAAACTGCACTCCTGAACATTTCTGTTTAAAAATGTTTACACATTCATTCCAGCAATGGATAATTAAACAAAAAATATTTCTATTTTAACTGTAAATCCTGACCATAAACAAAGCCATGTATGGAATCAGTGAGGTGTCATGTGTATCACAGCTTGTTCTACACCCACAGAATCAACTTTATAGGCTGTAGTATTTTAATCAGAATTTGTTAAAGAACAGTTCACAGTTTAGATAAGAAGGTGTGTCAGATTATCAAGAGAATGAAATTCATGTGCGTGCACAGCTTTGAAGGAAATAATGTTTAAATATGAAAGAAATTATTACCATTCTGGATTGTCATTGGCTTTCTGTTCTTGGGGACTTTTTCTGAACTGAAGAAAGAATTCAGCCTCTCTCAGTTAAAAATGACAACTCAGGTACAGCTGACACGTAATTCTTTCCTGTACTGTCAGTTCATCATTATACCTCCAGAACAAACCCCTCCTTATAGAGCTTAAAACATAAATACTTGTGTACCTCTCTGGTGAAAATGTTATCCTTCTGAGTGGCATGAAGGAGGAAGGGAATTTCTTTACCTTCCCAGAGAGACAAAACTGGGAGATGTTAATGAAACAACATAGTTCAGTAGAGGGCAGAGGGGATGTGAGGAGGGGGATTATGAGAGGTCAGTGTTCCTCATGGGTCTGGAAAAGGAGATGTTCTGAGTAGCTGTAACAGAGAGGCAGCCTACTGCTTTGATGGATGCTTGGAGTATTTTCTTGGGGATGGATGCTGCTGTTTAAGATTTGTCCTATGACTGTGTAGCTACTATGTGGTCCCCCACATGTTCCAAGCATTTTGCAAGCAATGCCAGAGTTCCAAGTGATCACAGATCACAGAACATTCTGAGTTGGGAGGGACCAATGAGGATCATCAAGTCTAACTCTTAAGTGAATGGCCCGTGCAGGGATTGAAACCACAACCTTGGCCTTAGCACCATGCTGCTCTAACCAGCTGATGTTTGATCTACTTTTCATTCCTATTTCTAAGAATGTCACAGCTTTCCCTTTTGGTATACCCGCTGGAGTTTGATAGCAATTCCTGTTACAGTGCAAAATTATTGTGGATTGTGTTTTTGACTTTAGATGAGGCTAATTTTTTAACAGCAGCATGAGATTCCTACACAAAAGTCCAGTGATAGAATACTGGACGTATCAGCACATGGTTTTCCAAGTCTGAGAGAAAGCACCTATGAGCTCTTTCCTGTTCAGGTCATTATTAGGCAGCATGGACTGGAGAAGAATATAGGTAATGTTTGATAATGTGTGAAATAAAGAAGTAGTATTTAAATAGAAAGTATCCAGCTGGACTAGAGCAGGACGGTCAACATGGTATTGATGTAATCAGCTGTCTTTGCAGGATTTCAGGGAAGATTAGATATTTTGTAGTTGATGAGAAAATCTGTAGTTGCTGTGGAATGTAAACTTATATATGTATTATAAAATTATAATACACATGGCTTCTGTGATTTTGATATTTGTGTTATAATTTGGTATAATTCCTATGCTTCAAGACATCTAGGATTGGGAAGAACTTTCTGTAATGAACAGAAGCACTGTAATGACATTAAGAGGAAGAGTTGAGTGTCCTTGCAGCTTCTTTTGAAGCAGTGAGTACAGTTGATGATGACAGGATGCTATGTCTGGAGTCTTGTTCAGTCTGCTGGGTTTTGAATTATCATATCGTCTATTTTAATCTGGTCTATTATTAAAGTTCTTGTTGATAGAAACTGTTTTCTATTGAAGTGTGATTCTTTTTTCCCAAGCTTATTATAGTCTATGAAAGAGTAAAGGCAGGGAAGCTTATTCTAGGTCTGGTGGATACACTAGTGTTGTGGACCACAAATAGTGGCTTTGAAGCTTTCTTTTAACTGCTTTGAGTTGGGGAAAGAGGTATCTCTGTCGATGATTTATTTATATGTAGAGGGAAGAGTAAAGACAAACTTCACATGACATTAAGAGGAAGATTCAGAAAGTGAGGACTTGAGAGAAATGAGGAACATGTTAAATCAGTGCTTGCACCAAATTAAAGATGAAGCCAAGCAAGAAGGGAAGGATGCAATTCTGATCAAGCGAATGTGATAGAAAAGATTAAAGACGAGTTGAAGGACAAAACCCAGGCTCAGAAGAAGAAAAGATCACATGAGAAGGAAGGGAAATAAACGTAGCCTTGGCATGAGTGAAATATTAACCTGACAGTCAGGGAAGAAAAGTGGTTGTTGGGGGAAGGGGAAAGGGTGAAGGATTCATCTCATCCAACCAGGTACCTACAATGTAGTCATTTAAACGAGGGCTGCCTGTTTAGAGTTGTATGTAGTCAGTAGAGAGAAATAGGCTCTTTTAGGGTGAAATTCTGGCAGCATAGCTCAGGTGGCTGCTGCAGGAGGAGGGTGCATTCTGCTCTGGAAGAACTTTTCTCTTCACAGACTGATAAGTGGATCTAAACCTGCAGTGGCTGAGTTTATAGTGCAATCTGTCTGCATGTGAAGCCAGAAAAGTATTCTTCCCAACAGAGGAGAAACAAGTGTGGAACAAGCTCCGTTTGTAAGCTTTGCAGAAAACAGCATGAAAAGTTCTGAAGCAGCCCTCTAGGTCAGGACAAAGGAATTCATTACCATGCTGTATGACATAAAAGCACATCTGATCCAGCATCCTTCTGGCCCAGTATCCTGTGTGTTATGTGCTTGTGTAAGGAGTGTAGGAAACATGCTATTCAAGCTCTGAAAGCAATTGGGCTTCCAGAGCTGGATCTACATCCTAAAACTATCATCTTTAAGAGTTGCCAGGGATCTTCCATGATCCCTTGGGGAATCAGTTTATACTGACACCATGTAAGGCATGCCCTGATTTAGCTGTATGTTAAAAAACCCAAAATTTTAAAAAGCCTTCCTTTGTATTTAAGTGCATTTCTCTTTAGTCTAAAGTTTCTGAACTGAAATGTGTTCAGTTATCTTCGATTAACAGGTTCACATGAGTGTCTGGTTTTTTATCTCCACTGGAGAGATGTCTACTGTTGATATATTCTTATGTCTGTTTGCTTGGCATACAAATATGCAAGATCTCTTCTTCACTGTGCTAGTATTTATTGGCTGAATTCTAAATTCCTTGATTTTTCTCTGTTCCTATGGTTGTTTAGTTTCAGTTATGTTTTTCCTAATCATAAAAGTGTCTGTGTTGACAAAACTACCCTTTGTATGAAAACTTAGAAATGTGTAGTACTGCATGTTTTTTCTATGTGTCAGCTTGGAAAACTGCCAGGCTCATCTTCCGTGAAGCGGCTTCTGAGTATTTCATACACTTGGACTGTGTTCTGCTTTTGGTGACGCCAGTGGATATTTTCCTGTTGATTTCAGTGACAGTGACATGGGGCTAGAAGGGAGCAAAACACTTGGAGATGCTGAAACTGTGCTTATAAATTAGTGACTTAAAATCATCAGAAGATTCCTCAAGTCTGTCAGTGTTGGCATTTCCTGTTTGTTTTCCCTTCCAGGAGAAGAAGATTTTTCAGATTCCCTGGATGCATGCCGCAAGACATGGGTGGGATGTTGAAAAAGATGCTCCCTTATTTAGAAACTGGGCAATTCACACAGGTATTGGAACTCTCTTTTTGCAGGACAGATTTTCACATTATTTTCCCTTTTAAAGTTACATTTTCCTTCTTTCTTGTCTTTGCTTTTACTAACATGGAGAGTGAACTTAAGTTTGCAGATTAGTGGGAGGCTAAGAATTTTTTCAAGGCCTACAATACTCTCCAGCTTAATTGAAGTGCCATAACTCATTTGCATTGAGGAACACACTAAAATTTAATTGATTTAAATGTTAACAACATTGAGTTCAAAACTATCAGGAGTAGAGCACAGTCAGCACTTTGTAGACATAGGCCCTTAGGCATTTTATGTCTTTCTATGGATTGCAGCCAGACATAATAAAAGTAAATGCTGTGCAAGCTTTTCCATGTTGTTATGGAGTCACATCAGATCTGCAGTGCCCTGACTGTTTCTTGAGCACAAACTGTTCATCATCTGTTCTAGAAATGTGCATGAGATCACAGCACTCTCTTGCAACCTCAGCTATTATTAGAATGCTTGTCATGGGAACCAAAGGCTGAGACCTCGAAGCTAACATACATTGTTATTAATTTGCCTTGGATCTTCAATCACGTGTCATATGTGCTTAACTTTCTTTTCTTGCTTAGGAAAATACCAATCAGGAGTAGATAAACCCGATCCAAAGACATGGAAGGCAAACTTCCGTTGTGCTATGAACTCCCTGCCTGACATAGAAGAAGTGAAGGACAAAAGTATAAAGAAAGGAAACAATGCCTTCAGGGTGTACCGGATGCTGCCCTTGTCTGAAAGACCTTCCAAAAAAGGTAGAGGGAGGAGCTTGTCAACATGAAATGCAGTTGAGGGCATTGTGTTGAGGAAAACACCTACTGCAGGTAGCTCAGTATGCAACAAGCCACCAGTGCAAGCTGCACATGGTGCCATGGCTGGCTGGGAAATGGCTAGAACTTAGGAACAGTTGTATGAAAAATGGGCTACATTCAGGAGAGAGGATCAATGAGATGTGATACCCCCAAGCTGTTGATATTTATCTGTTAAAGCTGATGGAGTTGTGTTCAGAATCTAGTCCCAGGTCTCCTTCAGTCAAGGAATATGATTAGGGGGTGTTAGAGCTCAACACACTTAACTCAGTAGGGGTCATTCAGAATATGGTGGCAGACATTTTGGTATCTTTTTTCAAACAAGGGTGCAATTAAACTGGTTCTGTCTTGAGCTGAGTGAGAGCAGTACACTCCTCTCAGAACATTAAACCACAAACCCACATTGTTAGTTACAAAGACCATGAAAAACCAATCCACAGAGCATGATAATGGTGAAATGGGAAAGTGTCTGAATGCCTAAATTTAGGGATTGAATCTCTTGCCTGCCAGGATGAGATCTAACCACCAGGTCAATCTCATGAGTATTTGGTTTCTTTCAAAGTAGAAAGGTTTATTTGGTTTATTAAGGGCTTATTAGCTTTCATATGGCTTCCTTACTGGTTTGTGCAGTGGAACAATGGTTTCCTTAGTCCTCTGGTATCCTGTGTTGTCTAAAATTTGGATGAAAAGATAACCTGCAAACCTGTTCCTCTAAAATCCAATTCAGTTCACCTGTAGCTACGGTTTGCTATTTTCTTAGATTGAGAATTGAAAGGCAGATCTTCAGTTTAAGGTCAGTGTGACTGGAAATTATGAACCATAGCATTTTTTGGGCAGATTCATACTGTGAAAGGGAGACCAATGTGCAAAAGGTAGAACATTTGTTTCGAAACTGTTTCCAGTCTCTTGTCAGTAGTGTATTTGGTATGTTTAGGCACATTCCCCTGGACTGTAACATGTCCCTTGGCAGTGGATTTGTGCAGGAACTACAAAAGTTCATCTGTAAAGCTGAGATTCTGGTAATGGGGGCTGTAGCAGGAAAAGATTCTGCAGAAAGTCCAGTTACTGTAAAACTCTATCATAGTTTGGGCCTCATATTTTCACATGCCCTTTTTTGTGGCTTGTGGCTAAACTTGTGTGGGAACAAAAGAATCTGGCTGCAAACATTTCTAATTTTCTGTGGTATCGTGTAGTAGAGAAGGGAGGAATTCCTGGGGCACGTCTGTGCTAACAGTGGGGTAGAGCTGAGCTTGCACCAGCAATGCTGAGCTTCTACATCAGATCAGAACAGGGGCAGCAACATTGGGGTCTGCCAAGGCACATGACATTTTGTGAGGGTCATAAATAGTGTGGCTTTCAGGATTCTCAAGTCCAGCATGATTGCATAAACCACTTTTGTATGAATTGTATATCCCTACCAGGTCACAACTATATACAAAAATATTGGTTGAAGTTTATTGTGATCTCTTTTCACATTAAATCAATAAACAATCTCTGTTTTCCTGTAGCTACAGAGAAAATGTCAGAAATGCAATGAGACACATATTTTGATTTTTCTTCCCTTTGAGAATATTTTTCTCCTCCTTCATTTTTTTTTAACAGGTCTTGTTTTTTAATTTGTTATTTTTCCATATTTTTCACTTTGATTTTTTGACTGCAGTTGCTTTCCTTGGTCCCATAGTGGTTCTCCTTTGTAGCCTTTTAAAAAAGAAACACAGAGCCAGAACATTTAAAATGAATTTTTGCTGCCCAGACCTTAAGGGAAGGGTAAAATTAAGCAAAATGTGTTCTCCCTTTACTAGGAAGTCCTGCCATTTTGAGGCACATTTTGGGGCTATTTGTTGGTGAATATAGAAAGTGTGAAGGATAGCTCATGGCACACAGACTTTATGAAATCTGCCTTCTGTTGTTGCAGGAAAGAAAACGAAATCTGAGAAGGATGACAAATTCAAACAAATTAAGGTAAGAAGTGTCAGTTTAATAGTTCAAGAGCTTGTGAATACAATCTGTTGCAAATATTTTTTTAATAGCTCTAAGAGTACATTGTGATGGGTACTTGTGTATGCGTGTGGTTTGGTTAAGTAACTACAGCTACCCAGCTTGTTTGGGGTTGGTTTTTTTTTTTTTTGAAATATGAAGGCTGTTAAAGCCATGACTTACGTCATCAGTGGACACAGCCCTTGTGTTACAATGCCTGGAGGTTGGAAAACAGGCAGTCTCAGCAATACATTTGCCATTTGTTTGTCTCTGTAAGGAGAAATAGGGTAATTAAGGAAGGAATGCTTCTGAACAATAGAGCTACCTTTTGGAACAATTAATTTCTGTGTGTAAAGCACTGGAAATTCATTCTCATTTAGGCAAGGGTCAGAGCTGCACCATGTGCTCATGTTTTGTCAGTTAGAAGGCCTCAGCTGTAAAGCGCTTCAGTCGCAGCCAGAGATTTCTGCTTGTTCAGAGCATGGGCCCTGACTTTCACACCTCTGCCAAGGGCCTCTGTGTAGTGATCAGTATCACACATCAGCAGGAGCTAGTCCGCCTTCAATTTTTTTAATAGAAAAGCAAATGGCAGAGATTTCAGACTCAGCTTTTAGTAAAATCGGTGTCCTTGGGTTGTGTGTAGCAGCTGTGTCTACAGTGTAAGGGCAGCTTGGTCCCCTGCTATTCACTTGTGAAGGGCTGTGCCACCCAAGCCTGGGTTCAGGCTCTGCAGCCAGGAGGTTCTCTGGGCCAGGTGAACCCAGAAATGTGGGGAAAAGTCCTCCACTGAAATATTTGGAAAGCAGGTGCTGCCGCAGCAGCTGTGACTTGTGAAGTTACACATCAGAATGCTATGGCTTTTAAATTGTCTTACGGGAACCACTTTTGAACTGTCCTGTTTGGCTCATACAGCCATGTGTGCGTGTTATAAAGTGACTGATGTTAGCTGATGTTCAGAGGGAGCCAGTAAAACTGCTTTGGTCAGAAAAGAGCAGTGTGCTAGCACATATATCTACCTACCAGCGATACCTACTGTTAGTTCTTGTAGCTCTGAGCTGGGGCCAGGTACTGTTCTTGTCTGTTCCCCCATTCCGACAGATATGTGCAGTAGCTAGCCTGGATTTTAAAAAAGGTGTTCTTTCCATACTCAGCCACTGTTAGGCTGACTGTTGAACGTTGAAGGCTGTAGTAGTGAAGAAGGTTAGTAGGTGAATTAAAGCAAATGCACATTTCTGAGCATGGAAGATGCTTATAATTGCTTTGCTTGGTGATGTGAATTCCTGAGATCCAAGTTGCATGTTTTGAATTGAACACCTTACAGTTACCCTGAAAAATCTCTTTTAGTGGAGCCTAGTGGGAGGCTACTCCACGATTTGGCTGGTAACTGCAATGGGGTGATAGCAGCAGAGGGAGAAGCCGAAAATCTGAGCAGCGATCTGCAAAGGGACTTTAGCATAGCAAGAGCCTTGCAGTGAACTTCCCGTTGTTGCCACTGCTGAATCCTGTGGGCACCCACAGCAATTACTGGTGGGCTGAGCTTGAGCAGGGTGCTCAGGGCACTCACTGCTTGTCCCTGTGCATGTGAGAGTCCTGGACCTTACCAAATCCCTGCTCCACATTAGCAAAAGTGCAAGCAAGTTTCCCACCCCACAGGTCGGTCTCCTATCACTGGCCTTTTGGCCAACCTGTCATTATAATTTATTAAAATAATTTAAAAATGAATTCTCAATAATGGGAAGGAAACAGAAATGTGAGAGCAGCCCAGATAAAACCAGTCTATTTCTTTTGAAACAAAGGACTGAACTAAGGCTTAATTTCTACCTCATCCTAGATGTATCCTTTTTACCGTGCAGCTCCATATTGAGAGACATTTTTTAAATCTTAGTGACAGCTTTCCCCAGGCATTTAGCTTAGGCTAGACATCTGAACACTGAAAATTTAGGTGATTTAACTCCAATTGTGCCAGTATACAAGTCTTTTTTCTGGCACCATCATCTGAGTTTTAAGATGCATAATTGTTTCTGAAGCTTGAAAGGGGCTACTAAAAAAATTTCTCTGTAGTCGAGCGTCAGTAAAGTTGAGCAAGTGCTGCATGCACAGTGTTTCCATGGGGGTACTGTGTTTGCTGTGTTGCACAACAGCAGATCCTCAGGGCTCCAGTGTGCAGCCCCAACTTATCTCTGCAATTGTGGCTCTCAATGCATCAATAGCAGCTAATTTTATCTTTTCCAGCTCTCCAAGTCTTTGACCTGTGGGCCAGTGTAGCTGGTACATCTCATCAAAGACCTAGCTGCTATTAACACTTAACTTTCCACCCTACTGATGTGCCGAGGAATGTTGGGACAGGGTGCATGTTTGCCTTGCTTTAGTATCTGGGGAGGTGCTTGTGTTGAAGTGACAGTTCTTTGTGAGTAGATCACAATCACAGCATGTGACATGTGAAAACCTGTCACAGTGCCCCCAGTATTTTGTCCCAAAGATAACAGTTCATATGGTTAGTGCTGGGCTGGGCTGGGCTGGCACCACAGGTCCTGAGGCTCACCTTTGCCCTGTTTTTGATGAAATGCTTTAGAGCAGTGAAAATGAACGTGGCATGGACAGCTCTGCACCTCTCTGTGGGTGTCTCTGGCTCAGCAAGCCGGGGAGAACTTGCAGCCTTGCAGGGCTGGTAGAGTAAGAGCAGAAGACTTTAGACATTGTAACCAATAAACCTATGAGAGAGTCAATACCAGGGAGGAAGTTGCATGTGTAGAATAATCCTTTTAAAGAAATCCTGAGTTAATGGAATTAATTTTTGGTGTCTACTCTGAAGGGATTTTTTTAGATTCCCACTTGAGTGTATCGAGCTTACAGAGAGGCATTCTGTAGGAAGCTCAGTCTGTGTAGAACAGGTGGTGTTTTCCAAATGCTGTTGCCCTATGGTAATGTTTATGATGTGATCTAAAAGGCTGTATTTAGTGTAAACACTTTGGTTTGCTTTAAGGCTTACTGTAGAGAAAAATGAAGCCTAGATTTTAGTAATTGCTGTACAGAAACTAAGGCTTCCTTTTAGAGAGTGCAAAGAGATAGTGCACATTTGGAAAGGACTGAGGATGAATATTAAATAGAGTACTGTTTTAAAGCAGTGTTTCTTCCTTGTTTGTTTCAAATGTTAATTTCTTGTAGTAAATAGCTTACTACTTCATTGCTCTCAGAAGGCTTACTCTAAATTTGAAAATTAAAAATAGCTTTTGTTTCAAAGCACGAGATTTGGAAATGAATTAGTCTTGGGTTTCTCCTCAGAGAAATGTTTGTTCTAAGACAGTGCCTTGCAGAGAGCAAGGGGTATATGACAGGCAGAAGTGATGGGATTTGTTACCATCTCAGAACAAAGAGATGAACTGTCTCCTAAAATAAAGCAATCTTGACCCAACTGTACTGTTTTCATTCTAGCAAGAACCAGTTGAATCATCTTTTGGGATAAATGGGCTAAATGATGTCACTTCTGACTATTTCCTGTCCTCCAGTATAAAAAATGAAGTTGACAGTACAGTGAACTTTGTAGGTAAGTACTTCTATGCTTTTTTTACATACTAAGCACGCAGGTGACTTCAAAAACCCTTTTGGTCTACCAGACTTATCTTTCCATCAACATTTTGCACTTCAGGGAATGCCACAGTTGCAGTCAGGTAGACCCATTTCTCAGTTGCCTAGGCCATGCAAGATTGTGGTTGCAGGTCAGTCCCACAACCTTACAGAGACAGTGAGCAGTACTGTGCAAGTGGTCCCCTTGGGAGTAAAGCACTTACAAGCAGTCTTAGCTGGCTTCTCATGATGGGGGCTTATCCACAGGGTATCCTCAGGCATGAGGAGACTGTATCCAATGTCACGCTGGAGTTAAACTGCAGTCAGATAGCCATTTCCCATTGCTTAAAGCAGAGGTTTGTATAGAATACCATTTTATTTGGAAGTTCAAACCAGCAGGCAAAATGTAGAAACTTGGTTCTTTTTACTGACACCTCAGAAGAGGAGATAGTTTTTAACATCACTGGACTAATGAAAAGGATCATCAAAGACTGCATTTAAAACCAGTACATTAGAAATTAGCTGTCATCTCAGCATGTAAATAATTGGTCCTCGGTAGAATAATTGGACTAGGCTTTGACAGCTCTTTTTTGGTTAAGGTTGTCATTGCAGCAAGAGCTCTAATATGACCCACATACCATTTTGTCTAGAATTCCACTTTTAAATATGACAAATATGTTATTATTCTGCTTGGAGAGATGGCATAAATCGTGTGCAGTGACTATTTTTGATCCCCATTTCTTAGGTCACAGCTTTGCATAGTCATTCCCCTGAAGTACTTGTGTGGCCGAGGAGTTTGTGAGTAGTTTTGCTCTCTCTATAGCACTTGCTTTGTGAGAGTATTAGAACATGCTTGTAGTTGCTCCTACTGTAAAACTTGAAGGAGTAGCACCATAGTGCTGCTAGTGCTTCATGTTCACTGGCTGAGGATTGGGTAGGGAACTGTCACCCAGTGTTGTTTAATTATTGAGATGTGAGGTGTGCTGCTTATCCAGACTGGAGGAAGAAAGGATTTTAATGTAAACAGGGAGGAAAAGGTAAATTAGAATTGTTCTACAGAAAGGCAGGAAGTCAGCTGGAGGGGATGAAAGACAAACAGCACCTGCAGGGTTTCTGACATACATGCAGGTCCCTGGAAGCTGTGGCATATTGCCCAAGTGAGCAGTAGTTTTTGCTGTGCATTTTATCTCTCAGGGTGGGTAAGAATTTGTCAGGTATTGAGGAAAAAGATAAAACAGTGCAGATGGCCTGCTCCTACCCTGAGTGGGTTGCGCAATATTGGTCTCTCCCAGATAAAAAAATTAACTGTATGTGCTCTTGCACCACTCTCACCACACTCAATAAAAAGCTGGTTGTTTCAGAACCAGGTAAGGTGAAATAAAGGGGAAACAAAATATCTGAAACATAATTGTAGTAATTGTAGTTATTCAACTTTAAAAAAGTCTATCTGGTATGTATGTAATTTTCTTTATCCTGACATTTGTTTCTTAAATACACATCTAAGTTTTGAAGATTTTCCAGTGGTTACCTGGCACTTCACAAAGCAAAATAATACGCAACTTTTCCCTGGGAAAAATACCTGTCACTTTTCATTTTCAAAAAGCCCTGTATAAAGAAAGAATGCAGGAGTGGATTGTGTGTATAGACATGTGCATTCGTGTTTATTTTTCTTAGTTCATGCAGGAATAGATGCTATCTATGACTTTTTCAAATTTAGTAATTAATATACTCAGGTTACTTAACAGAAGAATTACAAGATCTGTTGTATTTCATTGCCTACATGTTTTTTTCCCTCATGAGTCAATAAAAAATGGATTGTTTGAACAACACAGCATCGTGTTTGTGCAGAATTTAGCCTTTTGTTCCTTGTGAAGCTTTATGTTCAGTGAAAGAATATCTATAGTCTTTCTCTTGGATAACTATGGTTTCAGGTTAGCCAGCCTCTGAGAAGGTTCCATGACTCTGCGTTCTTCTGATCTAACTCGTGGCTTTCAGTTCTGTGCTGGATTAATGCTTTTGTCATGTGTTCATACAGCTGGGATTAAAGGAGGAGTTGTACAAGACAGAGGAAATTCTGTCAAGCAGCTTCAGACAAGTGAGATTCTGGCTTCCACCATACTTTTGCTTTGCTCAGTAACTTCTTGGTACCTGGGTTTGTCAACCTTTTTCAAAAGGTTGTTGTGTAGAACAACTAATATAAATAAGCATTTCAGGACTCTTGGAAAGCATCCATGGTTGCTTCAGTTCGTAGAAATAAGTAACACTCCTTTGATATTAAATTTCACATGCTCTTTTGGTATTAAATATCGTGTGCCTGGGGGAATAGGAAACCCCACTGTTCATAACTAACCAAACTATAACTTTCTGTCAGAGACCATGGGGATTGCAGGTACAACTGTTATTTTCTACACACCATCAATGGGATTGTGAGGGTCAGTGAGAATAGCCATCTAACTGGAGCAGAAATTTTTCATGGATTCATATCATATGTACATCAGAGTCCACAATGTTTTGCTTCACTCCATGGCCAGGTTTTTGCCTGCCAGTTCTGGTCTTCTGTTGTATAGCTTACATGAGAACATTCAGAGGCCAGGGGATGTTGGCAGCTTGCTTGTTGAGGATCACAGATTTCCTTTAGAACTCTCACTGAAACTTATATCCCCTGAAAGCAGGTGCTGAGCATGGAAAAAAGTGCTGAGACTATTGAAGACTCAGTCAGATACCAAGCAAGCTCTTAGAGATTCAACAGGGTCAAGATTTTACCAGTAATCAGGTTTTTTTGTTTCTAATCCCAAGTTGTAGGACAGCCCCACCTTGATGGCAGCAGTGAGGAGCAGGTGATAGTTGCCAACCCTCCTGATGTTTGTCAGGTGGTAGAGGTGACAACAGAAAGTGATGAACAGCCCCTCAGCATGAGCCAGCTGTACCCTCTACAAATCTCCCCAGTCTCATCCTATGCAGGTAAGCAACTTGGCATTTCTTTACACTCCTTTTTCTGATAAGAAAAAGGACATTGTGGGAAAGAGGACTCTCCCAGGGTAGGTAACAAAGATTCAGAAATGCATACTCATCTGCCTTCTGAATTGTTAATGAAACTCAAAAATGCACGGTCCTCTGCTCATTTCCTTGGGAAACAACTTGACAGATTTGAGTTTGGAAATGTGAGCTGCAGGTTTTAGCCTATGAGTAATGGAAAAAGAACATTTTTAGGTATAATGCAGAGGTCTTTTAGAGGGGGATTTCAGAGAGTGGTAAAAATAACATGCCCCCTGCCTTACCAAAGATCAAAGGTCTTTTTTGTTCTGTGTTTACTCAGTGTCTAGCACAGTGTGCAGTGCTAAGGGTAATATATATTAATGGTATATATGTAGATATGGAGCTGAGGGCCCGAGGCAGGTGGATCTGTCTTGCTGCAGACTAGAAGAGCCTTGTAGTGACTGATAACAAGTGATCTTTCAAGCAGCAGAGCTGTGGACATCTGGCTCCCAACGTCTGCCTGCCATCTGGATTCTCTGATACCTAAAAAGAGGATGAGATAACAGGCTTCCCCCTACTCGCAGGGATGGTGGTTATGGCTTCTCTTTCCATCTGGCCCCTTATTTTCATATAACTGTTAGGAGGTTAAGAGTCTTTGGCACTCATTTATCCCTTATCCAAGTCTAACAGTGTGTTCAGAAGGTTTTAGGAGGGAACAGACACAAATGTACATGTGGACATGCTATATAGAGTTGCCACAATCATATAAGCCTTATTTCATAGGAAGCAGGACAAAGCCACATTTGAAAGTAGAAAAAGTTTCAGTTCCAACCTGTCCTTTCTGTTTTAGCATGGTGCTAATTTGCAAGCCTTAGGAGACAGGGTAGAAACACAAATGTTACCTTTTAAGGCAAACTTAAGTATAAATTGTTCTCCATGCATTTTATTATTTTACACGTGGTTTTGCCTTTGACTCATTAGGCTGAAATTTCTTCCAGACACATTTTTATAAAGTATGTATTCAGTAATTTTTATCTTTGGGACCAAGTGATGTTCTTTTGGATTGTCTCCACTGTTAGTCTCACACATGTTGATAAACGATTATACTTCCCAACATATTTAGTCTGCAATAACCAAAGCATTTAGAAGACCTTTGCAAAGCATAAGGCAGAGAGATATGAGAGTGCTTAAATTTATTAGCAGCAGAGAGACAAGGGCCTTTGAAACATTTTTCCTCTTTACAAATGTGTCTTGGAAAACTTTTCCATCTAGGCAAACATGACGATGCAATCTTTTAACTTCAGCTCTAGGATGTAAATACTTGAAATGCAAACAGAAGTCACTGTCTTGGTCTGGAAGTCATGGTGGTTTCTTGGATGGGAATGATAGAGAAGGGTGGTCTGGTGACTACCTTGACATGAGCAAATCATGACCTACCTGCCCTAAGGTCATTGCAACCAGCCTGCATAATGAAAATGAAGAATGACTGAAGGATGACTTCTGCTATCCCCTTACACTGTCTTAGTATTTTGGTGGCCTTCAGTTGTCCTAATTTATACCAGGACCTCCTAGCCCAAAAGTCAGATAATAGAGTTTCATGCCACCGACGTGCTTTTGATTGCATCTCAAAGCAGCTCTTGATGATCCTGGCTACTGTAGCTAGAGGCCAGTAAGGAGTGGAGTGCTGCAAAGGTCTGTCCTGGGACAAGTCTTACTTAATATATCAATGAGCAGAAGATATGTTGGAGACATGTTTGTGAACTTTACAGGTGACACCAAATAGGGCGCATAAGTAGATGTTTGAGGGCAGAGCCATCGTCCAGAGATTCCTGGAGAGATTGCAGGAATGGGTCAGCAGAAACCATATGAAATTTAGCAAGGGCACATGTGAAGTCCTGTGCGTAGGAAGGAAGAGATCTTTGCAGCAATAGTGGCTGGGGTCGGTGGTATGGAGAGCAGCTCTGCAGAAAGGTGGGTAGGCAGTGAGCTGAGTGCAAGACACCAGAGCACCTCAGTCACATAAAAGGCCACCAGTTTTCAGGAGCATGGCCAGTATATCTAGGAAAGTGATTATTCTCCTCTACTCAGTACTAGTTGCATTACTTTAAAAGTACTGCATCCAGTCTTGAGCTCCCCAGTCCAAGAAACTTACAAACAAACTGGAGCAAGTGCAGAGGAGGGCTACACAAGATATGGCCTCTCACTCTGTGAGAAGATAGAGGGACTGGGGCTTTTCAGCCTGGAGAAGACATGATTTTGAGGACTTTATTGCAGCTGCCTCTACCACAGGGATGTTCCCAAGAGGGCAGAGCCAGGCTCTTCACAGCAGAGCATGGTAGGAGGATGAGAAACAGCAGGCTAAATTGAAACAAGAAAATTTGGTTCAGCTGGATATAAGAAAAATTATCACCACAAGAACAGTCAGGCAGTGGAGCAGGATACCCAGAAAGATTGCACTGCCTCCATCCTCATAAGTTTTTAAGACCTGAAGGGATAAGGTCCCAAGCAATCCAGTCTAGTCCTGTAGCTGGCCCTGCTTTGAGCAAGAGGTTGGGCTGTAGACCTAAGGTCTCTTCCAGCCTCAATTTGTTCTGTTCTCTCTCTCTTTTTTTTTTTTTTAAGGATGCATTTGCTCTTGAGGCTAGAGCAAGGACAGGAGTCTGTGTGTTAGAACCCTGAAGTTTCTAGGATACTCTTGTGACTATTTCTGCTTTGTCTTGCTCCACACAGATCTGTATAGAACCACAGGCCCCGTGCTTGTGGATTTGCTCTGTCAGGTGCTACTGGCTGAATGGCAGGAAAGAGTATGACCATAACAGCTGTGCAGGAACAGTTAGTTGAGCTCTTCTGAAACAGCAACCAAAAAAAGTAGCCAGAATGTCAGCTGCCCTACATAAATCTGGTTTATTTCAAAACACCTCTGCTTCCTTTCTGAGGTTACTCAGGCAAATTATGTGAGTTGCTTGTGTGAGTTTTTTCATATATCTGCTGATGTCTATGAAATCCTTTTGGTTTTTATTGCCCAGGCTGTTGCCTATTGTGTTTGACACTGATTGAAATACCCTTCTTGGTAGAAATAGCCTCTCTAACTTTCCATGCCTGCGTGGCCGGCTTTCTTGGCTTTACTAACTATAGTGCTATCTCTTGCTCAGCATTTTGTTAACTATAAACACCAAGGATGGATTCCTTTTTAGCTGCATCACTCTCATTTTGTTGTGACATGCTTCTTCATGTCAAGGAATATTGGTTACTTGTCTTTATGTGGATTCCTTCTATTGATTCTGTCTTCAGGGCTGTTTCTCCTCTGTGTGAATTAATTTTTCCTCTCCTCCCCCTGTATGACTTAATTAGCCAGCTTAGTCACATTGGCACATCTTTCTCTGCCTGGGTCAATGAAGAAGACCTGCAGTGCATTAACTTCACAGGGCACTGCAGTTAGATTTAATGTTTTGGTCTTTTCCTCTGCTTAGTGCACAATGCAGTGGAGACTCTGGCACAGGAGGAGTGCTGGCTTTGGAAGCAGCAGTCTGGAGTAGCTGACCTGGAGTAGAAGGACTCTTTGGGTACAGTTTAGATCCCAGGGTCTGAAGCAGTGATTCAACCCATTAGTTTACAGTCTTCTGCCTAAACCTAATGTTTAGCCAAGCCTTGAGAGGATGGCAGGGTACTGCCAGTCTCTCTGAAGATGTGCAGGGGCATGATCCACAAGGCATGTTCCATGCACTCTTAGCACCTGTGATGTGTGCAGTGCAGAATGTGAGGTTGGACTCCGGGAAGGCAGAGTTGCAGGGGCTGTGCAAAGCAGTTTGCATGGACTAAAATTCATAACACAGAGCTGAGAGTGAAAACCAGGGCTTCAGAGCTCTCTTGTTTGCTACGATAATTCATCACATCATTCCTTGAATTGTGTGATTTCTCTGTTCCTTGTGGATGAGCCCTCTCTGTGCAGCCCTGCTGTGGACATTGGAAGTGTTGGTACCCTGATAGAAGTCTAGGGTTGTCCTCCCAGGAAACAGGACACAGTGGTTCAAAACCCCACAAGGGAAGGGAACCTGCAATCCAGGCCTCCACTGGACTAGTCTGGGGAACCAGTGGCTGTGCTGAAGGCAGTAGCCATCACTGCAGACTGAAAACAGGGGTTTCTGCCCTGTCTCAGATATATCTGAGGCACACCAGTCTCAACCACACATGGGCAAGGAGCCTGACCCTCAGACAGTAGGAGACATGTCTTCAGGCACATGTAGGCTTAAAAATACAGTAAAAATTCTTGGATTTCAGGCTCTTCTGCAAGGGAGGGATGCAGCTGCGGGACGATGGCCATCCCACTGGAACTGTGTGCCTGTAATTGTGCTCTGGTTGAAGTGATGAGGGTGAGGGAGGCCATGTGCGGTGTGGGGAGGTGATGGGGCTGCAGACTGTAGCATTGCCACTTGCTCAAGTGGTGGGTGAAGGGTTGAGAAATAGGTTGGGGAATGGTAGCAAAAGCATAACTATACCAACTGTACCAGAGTATATCAACAGTAGTAAAGCCCCAGAAGTGACAACAAGCCCTTGAGCAGGTTGAGATAACAGTTCATGAAACAAAATCACATTTACCTGCTCTAGGGTGGAATTGTTATTAATTTTGCTGGGAGATAAAGATTTGAACAGAACTTTGTCCCTTGCAGGGCCTGGAGTGTCTATAGGGGGGCAAGGGAAAGGAGGGATCCTCTGCTTGCTGGAGATTCTTCCCAGAAAGCAGAAATCTACTTCTTCCCTCTCTATTGCTGTCTTTTCTGGAATATAGACAAGCTAACTGTGATAACCACATGAATTTACTCCAGTTGTTCAAGGTAGCTGTGCTGTCTAGCCCTGCTGTGGCAGGGTCTTCATGCTTCTCCATTGTCTTCTGGTTGTTTGACTTGACTCTGTTTACTTCCACTTGTTGGACTTATATCAGGCCTCTTAAGCTGGAATTTGTTACTATAGCTAGAACAGCATGAGTTTCATTTTTGTTTCTATTTTGTTTGACAGAAAGTGAAACAACTGACAGCGTTCCAAGTGATGAAGAAAATGCAGAGGTAAGTGATTAATGGATTTTTAGCAGTTTGGACCACGGTCTCAAGATCCATGCCCTGACGTATTTTCCCCCTTCTCCATTGCAACTCTGTCTACCAGTGTAATATTCATTTTGGTAATAATTGGGGAAGAAGAGCAGACCAGGAAGGTTCAGAGCATAGAGACATTTGGATGATTGTCACAGAATTAATATCTCTACAAATTAATTTCTCCTCATCTCTCCAAATGACAAGGTTTATTTGCATAATAAGATGTTCTGCAGAGCCATCTAACAGTGCCAGCTAGTATATTAACGTGATGCATTGATGTTGCTGGGTAGTGAGTATTTATCTTGGTTGAAAACTTGCTCACTTTGTTTTCCTTAAATGGCACCTGAACTTATAGAATTGGAGGAAATGGTTACACATATGACTGAAATGAAGCTAGAATGTTTGAGGTAGGTGGGGCAGAAAGCTTTCCTGAGCAGTCAGTTGGGTATTGCTGGGCGAAAGGAATCCATGGGGGAAGTAACCTGAGCTGCACATGTACACAAACATCACTTGCCTTTTATTTTGGGGCTGCCAGCAAGATACCAGACCTACTGGTCTCAATGTGTACTTAAAGGCCAAGTGAAGCTCATTGAGGGCTCTTGGATGCCCTGTGCTCCAGCCGCATTTTTGCATAAGGCCTTTTCCAAAGCTGTCTCCTGCTGTGTTCCCCACCAAAAGCTCTCTGAATCCTCCTTCTTGGACATGCACCAGTTGTGCATCTGTATAACAACATGGCTAACCTACCTGGTCCCTTGGCTGGGGTGGTACTCATATGTAGACTGCTAGTAGGGACTCCACAGACCTCCTTCAACAGAACATGCCATTGCAGCATCTGTGGTGGGCCAACAACTGGATGCTCATCTTCCCTTGATGAACTTCTTCCCTGTGATGTGGGACGCACTGTTAAGTGACAGTGGTTTCCCAGCAGCCTCACCTGTATTGCTAGTTTGGGGTAGTGTTGGATCTCTGTGGCTGCCTCTTGGCAGGAAGATGCTCTCTCTGGTAACAGAGGGGACACTACCGTTTGGAGTTCTAAATGTATGATTCCATTTTTGTTTCTGGCATACTGCAAATAAGGCCTTTTTTTTTGTTCAGAAGAGCAGATAGTGCCTCTTAAGTGCTGGAAAGCCAACAAAATTTAAGCACATGACTTCAGAAAAGGAGAAATGGCTGAGAGCAAAGACATCCTAAGTCAGTGGCTAGAGGCTCAGGCTCTTAGAGATGGAATAATTCCTGTGCAGTTCGTGGCTATTTCTATCTCTATCTTGTTAGTTAGAGTACTTCACAAAGTTGTGTTCACTTATACAGTTTTCCCTTCTTTCTTCCCCCATTTCTAGGGACGACTTCATTGGCAGAAAAAAAACATTGAAGGCAAACAGTATCTCAGCAATCTAGGAATGAGGAACACTTCTCATATGCTTCCCAGCATGGCAACTTTTGTAGCCAACAAGCCTGACCTCCAAGTCACCGTCAAAGAAGAAAGCTGCCCACTGCCTTACAATAGCTCCTGGCCTCCTTTCCCAGACATCCCTCTGCCACAAGTAGTGTCCACAGCCTCCACAAGCAGCAGCCAGCCAGACCGTGAGACACGGGCCAGCGTCATCAAGAAAACATCAGACATCACCCAGTCAAGAGTCAAGAGCTGCTAAGCCTTTGACAGTGTGTTTTTTTAGCTTTGTTTTGTTTGGTTTTGTATTTTATGTTTCTCTAAGAGAGGTTCATCCCTTGACGCACACGAGACAAACCCTAAGGTAAAGCCTTGGCAATATAAAACGTTGCAGTGTCTGACTCCAGTGCCGGAGTGTTTTTAACTCAGGACTCCAGCAGTCAGTGTGTATACATGAACCCATATTTCCAAGGTTGCTACATAGGAAAAGAACCCAAGAGCTTTGGCCCACTCACAGGTTCCAGTGTTTCATAAGAGGACCAACCGACCACAAGGGAAGTGGTGCTGCTGCGCTTCTTGCTGTCAAGGCTGTGATGGAACTGAAAGCCTCAGAATGGGAGAGAAAATGTGAACTAGCTGGAATATTTTTAAATAAAGAAAAATCTATTGTGAATATTGTACATAGTGCAGTACTAGCAAAGTTGCAGTCTGCTTCTGCACCTTATTAAGAAAGCACTTACAAAAGGCCTTTTATTACCTTGCTCTACTTAATGGCACATTGAAGGTCCCTCTCCACCTGTATTCTTTTCCAAGGCTGTTCTTGCTAAAGTGTCTTTAAAGAATAGAGGAAGGGAAAGGAAGCTAAAACTTTCCATATGGATTTCATACGTTCTGAGACTGCTTTCATCATGTTTGTTTCTAATCTGCTATGCTTGAATGCCGCGTGGTACAATAGAAAAAAGAAAAGAAACTTATTACAGAGATATTATGCAAATTCCCAGATTTAAAAAAGAAGAAAAATACTCTAATTCTAACCAGAGCAAGCTTTTTTATTTTTTATACAGGGGAATATTTTATTCAAAGTAAAATTCTAAAGTGAATATAATTTTTTTTAATCTTTTCTACAGCAAAATTTATAATTTTAAGATTCAGTCCTTGGTTATCAGCAGTTATGACATCCTTGTGGCACATTTTTTTTTTTAATTTTGTAAAGGTGAAATAGCTTTTATGAGCTCATGTAGCAATCAGATTATCCTGTGGATTGATAATAAATATGGTATATAGTTAAATTTTTAATAATCCTCTTGTTTGTTTCTCATTTTTAATCTTTCAGAAGCCCCAGATGGCATGGGTTTGATAGGTGAATGTGACCTCTCAGAGGGAGCAGTTAGCATAAACTGCCTTTACAATTTCTGGAGCACCCATCCAAGAGGATGGGAAGTGCTGTGCTTGAGGCAGCTCGAGGTAGAAAAAGTAACAAAAACTCAAAGGTGACTTTTTCAAGTTCGGCCTCAAATGTAGAGGTTGGGAGCTGGGGCATCTCTTCAGCTGTTACTCCATGGCTGTGCTTTGAACAAGTTACCTCATGGAAGGGATCTTGTCAAAGTCCATCCCCTACCCAACGCAAGCTCAGCTGTACTTCCCCCATTCCTCATAGATCTCCATGTGGCTTGCTTGCAGTTTCCTTGTCTGGAAAAATCTCATTTTGAATTTCAACCAATTAATGGAATCAATCAGAAATCAAATTAGCATTGTCCAGGGCTTTCAACATTACTACATGATGGCAGGTTCTGATTCCTGGAAAGCTGTAGTTTATCTAAGTAGGGGTGCACAATGAATCGCATGGTTGTGATGGGGGGCAGGCTGTGTCCATTGCAAAGCACTGTGCACTTTGGGATGGCACAGAAGTTGAGAGTACACACCCTTTTGCAGCTTTTTAAGCATTTTTTTAAGCTGTTGGATGTGGCACAGATTGATTCAGGTGCCTAAAATATGTGGACAGAGTGCCCTTCAGATGTGATTACCATTCTCATACCAGCCTGACAGGTGTGTGAGCTGAGAGCAGAGTATATTGGGCTGATGAGCAATAACATACAAAAAAAAAAAAAAAAATGGCTGTGTCACAGGGTGATATGCTAGCTGGCTATTGAAAAGGGAAAATAAACAGAAGAATTTTGCTGTGTTCTTAACCTGATCCTGCAGTTCCAAGTTTCATCACAGGTCTGTGTGAAACTTGTAATTTTGTCACCCAATGCCCAGTGGCCTGGGAAGACAAGGTTAGAGCTTTGGCTAGAGTTGGGAGTAAGAGGAATGCCCAAGCAGTATTTGGAGTGGGACTAAAAACTTGCAAGGGTTAAAATTATGTATGTAAACTTCCTAGTTTTTGTCCCTTTCATTTGGTCATGCATTTACCTTTCCAATTTCTTAGTTTCCAAGGCTGATTCAGGTGCCTACATGGAGCCTGACCCCCAACAGGGCTGCCAGAGCAGAATGAGGGCTGAGCTATCTTTTCTGTGTGTCCTACCTGACTTGCCTTCAGTAAGACCAGCTGGTCACTGGTTTCAGAAGACGGTTGCCCAAGGGCTGCCCAGGGTATACAAATGCTTGTTTGCAAAGTAAGAGCTACCACTTGCCAGGAGAAGAATTTACTGCTCTTAGCATCACCTATGTGAAACTTAGGAGTAGGCAGCAGGGAAAGGCACCTTCAGCTGAACCCATGAGCTTTATGTAGCTGAAGAAAGTTATGCAATCACATCTCACCTCTGGTCATTCCATGTGAGAGTTGACACCAGCATGCAGATGGCCAGGCAACCTGGCTTGCTGTCCCCTAGATCCTGTGAGGAGGGCAGCTGAGCTGCAAAACCGCTGATCCCCACTCTGCTCCAGTAGCTGAGCAGTAGGAGATGCACACCCATCCTGGGAACAGTGTGTATGTTTGGCAAAATCCCCTCTTCCCAGGGCTTGTATGTTTAGAACTTTTCCAAGAGGTATCCAAGCATGGGAGTTGCAGTATGTATCCATAACACTGATCCATGAAAGAGAGTACACACCTTGCAAAGACAGTGACACCTGTGCAGTGTGCTCAGACCAAATGTGCTGGGGTGCATTGATGTAATGCAACAGAGGATTTCTTTGGGCTGGGACATCAGACGTTTGTTCTGAAATCCAAGGTTTAATTGCATTTGTTACCTGTGCTTGCACAAAGTCATAAAAGCCATCCAGCCTTTGATAGCATAACTGCCAGTTCAGCTCTGAAACACTGGGAGCCAGGTGCCTGTCCATTAGCACTACAGGCAATACCCAGTTAATCTTGTGCAATTCTATGATGTGCTCAGCAGGAATCTCTGATGGGAGGCTGGGAGGGAGGTAAGAGAAAGCACTTAAGGGAAGCTGGGTTGGATCTTTTCCCTTGCCAGGAAAGCTAAGACCAGTCAATGTTTTTGCAGGAGAGCTTATGAATGATTATAATTTTTTTTTCTTGGTTTGGAAGGGGTCAAGACTACTACTGAAGGACTCCTGTGAAGGTAGGATCACCCTTTCCATAACTCAGCTGAAGTAATGGGAAAAATGAGGGAGAGCATGAAAAAAACCCAAAAAATTAATGTTTCCAAGCATAAATTTATCCAGGTGTGCGTATGAGTCATGTAATGTTACAATCCAGGTTCCTGCTGGACATCCTCCTGGAGCCTGGCAATATTCTCACACACAAATCCCATTCCAAATGACTCTAGGTGAGTCAGCTCAAAATTCCCCAGGATCAGGCCCTTACTGTTGTTTCTCCCAGCAGGTAGGGATGGTCTCAGTTCCTGTTTGCATGTCACCAGTGGCCACGCCATTCCCTCCCCTGCCTGCACGCATCAGCATCTGCACAGGCAGGGAGGTGTGGTGTACAACCTGCTGCACTGCACTTTTGTTGGGAGTGCCTGGGAGGCAGTAGCCGTGCATAACCTGAGTGTCTCTTCCCCACAGGACTTGAAAATACATTTATTCTGCATTGTGATAATTGAGAGAAAGAGTTTTCTGTAGGAAGTGTGAAAATTGTCCATGCCAGTGCATGCTTTGGCTTTCCTCAGGGATCCTTGGAATCACCAAGGTTTGCTAAAGGGTTTCTGCCTGGGACACCAAAAACCAGCTAGATCTCTAAATGGTTCCATTCTCACCCGAGATGTGTCTCTTTCTCTCTTCTTTCTCCCCCCCTCTGCTTGCAACTGGGGCTTCACCCAAGTTTAGAACAGGTACTGCTACGTATCCTTTGCTCCAATCTCTCCCTTCTTTTCACTATCTTAGTCAGACACCTGGTAGGGGAGCCAAGAGCTGGCCATGGCATGGGGCTGTGTGATGGTGGCCTTGGAAGGAAGGACTAGGGATGTGACCCATCTCACATCCTTGGATGCCTCAGGGAAACTCCCTGCCCCGTGCCCCTTCTGGCACCATCCCACTTGATAGTGCAAGTGGCAAGCCAGGTTGGCTTCATCCCTGCTGCCTTAGGTTAGCTGCTTTTGCAGCCTGTCTGTTAATTACTTTTGCTGACTGGATTTATTACAAGGGGCTAGTGAGGGGATTGCTGGCGCATGTGTGGGTTTTTCTTAAGCTGGAGAGGGTGCAGTCTCACTGCTGATGCTACAGCAGAAGAAACAGCTCAATGACCTTTCTGGTGAGTGCTTTGAGGGGGATTTCCAGCTCTTCAGTAACAGCAGCAGGTGCACAATGTTTCTGTCAACAATAATGAAAATAGTAATGGGGAGGAAGGAAACCATGGGGACCACAAAATGGTGCTTTGCCCAGGACCCCAGACTTTCTGAGGAGGCAAAGGCAGTTGCACAAAGGCTTGGGGTGCATGAAATTCAGCTGTGGTACATTACAGCTCTTCAAATGAGCTTTTTTTACTCTGTGTGACAGTTTTAAATAACTCAGCAAAGGCACAGAAAGCCCTATCAAAGTCTGATGTATTACTTTTTGATGAGTAGCTGATGATAGGTAACTCCTTTGGGCTAGTTCTGCTCCCAGTTACACGCCCATGGTCTAAATAATTCAGCAGCAGCTAAAAGGTGTGTTGCCAAGATTCTCACTGCTGCAACTCCAAGAACTGCCCAGCCTCCTCGGTGAATTTGTGTTCAGAGCTAATTTTGGACTGGTGTCAAAAGGTGAAATGTCAGTGGCAATACCTCGTTGTTTTATACAGGCTAATATTGGGGTAGAGACAGTGGAGAGGAATCTGAGTCACTGATTTTATTTTAATTTTATAAGGAGCACCTCCCTCACACCTCTGTGCTGTAGCTGTTCTCTGGAGAGCAGTTGATAGTGCCTGCTGTGGTCCGGCCTTCATTCCCTTCACTCTTCTGAGGTACAGTTTCTCAGCTGATTTATACACCTCATCCTGCCCTTTGAGGTTAGTGCCTTTGTATATGTTTCTCCAGACTATTTCTTAGGAGAAGCTGAACTTTTAAGGTGTCCAAACCCAGGTAGCAGGATGTGGATTTGCCAAGGTGCTGCATTATTAACCCCTCACAGTTTCTGCCCTGAAACGTGGGGGAGCAGCAGGAAGTTGGGCGGGTGCCATGTGCCGGTTTAAAGATGTTATCTCTCACAGTCAGTGTTGTCAAGTTTCAGTTTTCAGTAGTATTTTTACTCCTGGGCAATTTTTTTCCTGCCTTTTTTTTTTTTTTTTTTTTTTTTTTTTTTTTTTTTTTTTTTTTTTTTTTTTTTTTTTTTCTATATTTTTTC
>VWYO01016886.1:199819-224162 GCA_013400275.1 Rhadina sibilatrix
AAATTTGCTGCCACACAAGTCACTGTAAAATTTGAAAGGCCATTTTTTGTTCCTGTTGCACATGACTGTCAGGGCACAGGTCTGTCAGATCCAGCAGATGGGATACTTTCCTGAATACAGTTCTCTTGAGGGCAAGAAAATATGGACATGTAAATAGGGGTGTGGGTTTGTTTCTGGTGCAAGCCCTCGAGAGCTGATGGCTGTTAAAGTGTGTTTTAGTGCCTGGGGTGGGGTCTGTCTCAGTGCCCTGGGAGGCTGTGTCAAGCTTCCAGGTGGTCAAGACACGTGTATGCATATCAGCCACCTGGGTATTTGTGGGGCTGCTGCAGCCCAGCCCAGCTCCTCCTGCCTTCATTTTGTTTTCCATTTGGCTTCCCTTCACATCTTTGGTTCCTTTAGCCAGGTTTCAGCCATTTCACATGTGCATTGTGTGACTGCTGCAGCTGAAGTCTGCCTCATATCCTTTCCTGTCTGGTCCTCCTTTATCCCTCCTCCCTGGCTGCCTTCCTGCCCTCTTCCCCCATCAGTCTGTAAGGCCCTGCCAACCCCCCTTGCCCCATGCTCCGATTTCCCCAGCTGTGTGACTTGGTGCTTGCATCCTCTCATAAGAGGCCTCCAGCAGTGCTCTGGGCATCTGTAGGGAATACTTCAATCCTGTGCCACCCTTGGGGCAGTGTGCTTGTTTTGGCTGGGACCAAAGTCTTGGACTAAATGAACTTAATGGACATTCTGTGTGCACTTTATGGACATTTTGCAGGTGTGGTCCTAAGGGAATGATATTTGTGTTTTTCAAAGGATGGGAAGGGATGATGGTTAATGAGGATGTATTGGGTACTGTGGGACCTAAGCATGACATAAATGGTGTGGGGTAAGGAGTGGAGAATATGCTGGTTTTGGCTGGGGTAGAACTGATTTTCTTCATAGTACTGGGAGGAGGCTATGTTTGGAATTTTGAACCAGAATTGCTCATTGTGCCACCTAAGCCTTTTTGCCTCCAGTGGACAGCCACACGATGGAAGATGATAAACCAATCCACACGGATTACATAAAACAAGGCATGGGGCAGCCCTGAGTCACCAGTGTGGGGCTTTCCCTTGCCCCAAACACTGCCTCGCTCCTGCCAGTGGAGCTCATGGAGCACGAGCTGGGGGCTGTGCACCCACCCAGCCCGCCTGCCTTTGGGGGTGCTGCACCTTCCCCTGGGGCGCTGTGGTGCCCCACTGTGCACAGCCACATCTGCTGGCATGAGGGCAGAGGACCCTGCAGATGATGCCATTCAAAATGTCTTTCCCTAAAAGCCGTTTCCCTGAAGGCTTCCGCTGCCCCGGCACATGCAGTGTGACTCATCCTTGTATTTGCGCTTTTTGCAGCTTCCTTTGGCATTTGCCACACTTTGCTGGAGAAAATGAGGCAATTCCTGTTTTGCTGGAAGGCCTTACAGTGCCACGGCTCAGTGCATTTTGGGAGGATATTGCTACTCCAGTGGCTGCTGTTTGGAGACACAAGTTTCTTCGTATCACAGAGAGACTTTATGAACATTTGATGTTTATTGGTGGAGGAAAATTTACAGGGAAAATGTAAATGATCAGCACAAGCAAAACTGATACAAGATCACTTAATGAGCATTTCAAAGGGTTCTTCTAAAATTAATTATATAAAATCAATTATATAAAATAATAGAATCTCCTGAGGTTGAAGGGACACACCAGGATCATCAAAATCCAACTCCTGGCCCCGCACAGGACAGCCCCAAGAGTCACACCATGTACCTGAGACCATTGTCCAAACACTTCTTGAGCTCTGTCAGGCTGGTGCTTTGCCCGCTTCCCTGGGGAGCCTGTTCCAGTGCCCAACCACCCTCTGGATGAAAAACCTTTTCCTGATATTTAACCTAAACTTTCCCTGACACAGCTCCCTGCCACTCCTGTTGGTCCTGTCACTAGTCACCACAGAGAAGACATCACCGCCTAACTCTGCTTCCCCTCATAAGGAAGATTTCCCCTCAGTCTCCAGCTGAACAGACTAAGTGACCTCAGCCACTCCTCATATTGCTTCTCCTCAAGGCCTTTCTACACAGAATGAATAGTTCTTAAGTTAATTGTGTGTAGATGTGGCACTTAGGGACATGGTTTAGTAGTGGGCTTGGCAGCGTTAGGTTAATGGCTGGACTTGATGATCTAGGAGTAAATGATTCTATGGCTAAAATAATAAGTGTGAGCTTTCTGAAAGAAAAAAAAAAATTGAAATATCAGTTTAGAATCAGTTACCCAGAGATCAACAACCCACTCTGCCATGCCTGGCCCCTAAGTTATTCTGGGGAATCTGCCTGGGCACCCACATGCCCTGTGTCAGGCTGAATACACCCTCCCTTGGAGAATGCACCCAAATGTCCCAGCCAGCTCCTGCCACAGCTGGAGAGTCAATGTGGTGCTCCTGACTGGCACAGCAACTGGTAAATGTGAACTGTGGGGTTTACAACACTGTGACACTTCACAGGCTGAGTGGCCACCTCTGCTGCAGTTATCCTCACCTGAGCTTGTTCATTTTATGGTTTTATACTTTCAGGTTCCATTTGGGATAGAAGAAAAGCAAAACCAGGGCAGCACAACAAATAGTAGGGAATTACATTTACGGCAAGTCCACATTCATTCATGGAAACCTGGTTAACTGGGTTCTAAATCATTTTACTTAAATCTCTTAGGTTTCCATTGGAGTAAGGTCTTTAAAAGCAGACAGGTGATACTAAATCAAGTTCACTGCAGGTTTAGCGGCAGGAACAAGTTATCCCATCCCACTGATATGCTCTGACTGTGTGCAGCAAATGCTAATTTGAAGTAACATAGCCTTGATGAAGGAAAAAAAAGGGGGATTAGCTAAAGGAATATCCATCCCAGTAAGTCAGGGTGATGTGATTTTTTTTTTTTTTAGATGCTTCAATTAACCAAATACCATCTTTTTGTGTAAAGAAGCTTCTTGCTGCTCTATGGGACTCAGAGCATTTAGGTGCAGGACAGTGGTATCTGAGGCCACTTCACCAGAATTATTACCCCTCTCACTCTCTGTGCACATGATCACCACCAAGCTGAAAAAATGCCCCAGCTGGGTCACCTCAGGTGAAGCCAACAGGATGTGCCCTGGCTTGCCTTCCCTTGGCAGCAGCACAAACATCTCCAGGGGCACGCTGGGAGCTGGTGCCCATGGCCAGATGCGTGCTGTCCAGCAGCAGCTGGAACCCTCTAGACAAGAGGTGGGGTTTTTTTTCTCCTCTGCTAAATGACGCACAACTCCAAGCCATTCAGTTGCCTTACAAAAGAAAGCCTGGTCTCAGCAGGCACGAAGCTGCCTGGGTAATTTTGGTCCTCCTTTGGATTTCTTTATGTGTTAACTTGAAATAAGTTGTTACAAAGATATGCTTCAGCTTCAAAGAGCAGTGTGAGGAGGAGCAAGCTGCCTGGCTCAAGCCAGTTGCCCCCAGTGGAAGAGGTGAAGGCATCAGGTATGGCTGTTAGGTTGTCAGGCATGGTTCCAAAGCCTCCAGATGGATCTGTACCCTGCTGCAGAACAAGGCTGGAGAAAAAGTGTGCTTGAGAGTTTCTAGAGAAGTGCTGTCATGGGATCTGGGGAGGGATGTCCTGCCTAGTGCCTCTGCTGCTTTTTCCAATGGCTTTTGTTGATCTGGAGACAAGAACGTGGTTTGTCCCTTAGAGCTACAACAGTTCTCATGTTGTATATTCCTTAATATGTGCTAAATGACCTCTCAAGTTCCTTGTTAGGACAGAGACAGCAACAATATCCTCCAGGATATCCCCACATCAGCTCAGATACTGGGGTACTTCTGCATCAGGGGTACAGGGCCTGATTGGCCATACCCTGATGTCCAGAGGGCTCAGGCTATGGGAACTGCTGTAACTCAAAAGCCAATTACATTTTTCCTAGACACCCTCCTTGCACCAAAGCAGGCCTGTTTGGCCTAAGCTCAGGTTACCCTTCCAAATGCTGTGTCAATTTGAAAAGAGTGGGAACCCTCTTTTTTGGAAGGGTAAATCATCTTCTTGAATAAGAAATTGTGCCAAATTTATGCTGAGAATTTTATCTGCCTAATAAAATTTATATTTGCTGGTTGAGGCCAATTCTTCTGGATTTTCAGCAGAGGCCAAATATTGACGAAGACCTTACTCTTAGTAGCATCCATGGCTTTCAGCTTCATATGAAGATCTTTTACATGCCCCTTATTGTAGCAGCAGCACCTTTCACAAAGTTCAGAATCCTTCATTCAGGCAGTAATGTCCTTCAGCTGACAATCTGAACACCTTCTTAAGCATCCAGAAAATTCCAGTAGCTGCTTTCGCTGCAGTGCTGCTCTGAAAACTGACACTTGATTGTTTCTTCAATGGGAACCCCCCACACTCTATCATCTCTGCTTTCCAGGATCCAGGGCAGAGCCCGCCCACCTTGTTCCCAAACTGCCTACCTTCATGCTTACAAAAAAAACAGTACAAATACTTCAGCAACTTTTAAAAATACAAAATATTATTCCCCTCTGACCCCGTTTCTATTTAAAATCCTGCCAAACTGGGTGTCCCTTGCAAATATGGGTGCAGTTACTGTCAGATGGGCAGTACTGCCCAACAGCATTGATCTCAATTCCATTTCTTGTCATGACTGGGCAGCAGTTTTGCAAAAGTCCAACCACATCTTCCACTGAGACTGCACTCTCATTCTGCTTTTGTATATCTCTGGTAGGTGTTTCTGCTCTGCCTGGAGTGAAACTCCTTTTTTCATTGCTTTCCCTGACTGAGTAAATATGTATTCAGTGCCATGACATTGTTCTTTGGGCTTGGGCTGTTTCCAGCTGATTAATTATTACAGCCATGTGGTAGTTTTTACAAGAGGAGGACGGGGATGTGCGTCAGATTGCTGGCCTGAATGGACTGGTATCCTGTCTCCAAGATTTTGGATAAGTATTTGGACAAGATTATTGGAGCCAGGGCAAGTGAATTTGCCTTGCCAGAGTGAATTTGTCCTTGGTAAATCCCCCTGCCATTTGCTAATCAGCATTTTGAAGAGTTTATGAGCTGGAGGTTGTATCCAAATGATTATTTAATCCCAAAGGATGCACCTTGCACAAATGCATGTTCTGATATTCCCTGGCAATGAGTTTCTTCATCCAGATATATGTTGTGTAAAGAAGTACTGCTCTTCAACTGCTTCAGAGGAATTGCCTGATAATTTAACCATAAAACAAGCATTTTGATTTTGTCAGATATACAGGCTAGGAGAGTGATGACATGCCCTATATGTTCACTTTTCCCAGGACAATGTGTTCACATGGTTTGGGCACATGTTAAGTCTCATTTACCTGGACAAACACATTGTTAAGTGACAGCATTCGGTGACACTCTCTAGGCACACATTACTGGTGCCACCTCTGCAGGAGCCCAGACGAGATCTACAAAATTGGGTTTGCTGGGTGACTGGGTCACCAAGTGGAGACAAGTGGCTGCCATTCCTCAGCAGTGCTCCCGGGAGAAGGGCGGCCAGGGAGCGTAAGCTGGCATGAGCAGTGCTTGTAAACTTGAGCAGCCGAGCATGAGCCACTGCATAAGCCACCCCTGCTGCTTCTGGAAGCATCCTGGAGCTGCCTGCCATTGTGCTCCCTGCCCAGCCACGGGCTATGGCACTCTGCAAAGAGACAGCACTTGCAAATGTCTTGCACATCTGTATTTCCAACCATGCAAAGAAAAAAAGTCCATTGTGTGCCATGAACAAACCTGTATTTGAGGTTTTTTAAAAAGCTTTTCTTTCAGACCACTGTCTGGTTTTCACTGTGGAGTGTTTCTTTCAAAGAGGAAGCAGGTGCTTAGAAAGGATTTGTTTTTGCAGTGAGGGGAAATTGCAACACTCTTGGCCATAGCTCTGGTGCAGAAAGCCCCGTGCCCAGCAGAGCTGTGTGTGCTGAGCCTGCAGGGGGACAGCAGCCAGCACCCTTCCCCTGGCAGTCCAGGGCACACCTGGTGTTCACACCTGTGCCCATGTGTGCCTGCACAGGCTGTCCCCACTGGCTGAGGGGCAGCAGGCTCGCATTACCATTTACTACCTGATAAAAAGCAGAGATAAAACAGAAATTTCTAAGTGACAAAATGGGCCTGGAAACAAGTGTTGCTGTCATTCAGGGGCTGCATGTGGCACCCTGTACTTGGGGAGTCTCGCAAGCTTTAGCCAAAAGCCTAGACTTGACAGGGATGGGAAGGAAGGAGGAGATGAGGAGACGAAAGTTGAATTGTTTCTCTGTCCTCTTTGGTGACCCTTTGGTGACCCTTTCTTTCCTACTTGGCTGAAAGTGGCCACTGGATTGAGAAACTTTTGAGCAGGATTTACTAACTGCTAAGCCACCTGCTTCTCCACAAACCTGGCAGAATCCATTTTTTTTTTCTTATTATTCACAGGCTTTTCAAAGAAATCACAGGTAATCAGTTTTAACCAGAGATATAGTTCATCTCACTGCCTCACCAATTTCACCATTTCAGAGCTGTTGTGGGTGAAATGCTGTTTCATTATACAGGAATTACTCAGAAATGTGGGAAGAGTTCCCACTATCCACCCTTGCCTTCCATGGCAGCAGTTTGTGTGTGTGCTGAGCCAGGGAGGCCACGGTGTCTGTGCCCAGATTGATGCTCCACGTGGCCTTGGGAACTGGCAGTGAGAAGGAGCATGCTGAACAGCAGCTGATTCCCAGGCTGTCTGCTGACAAGTGACCTCGGGGCCAGGCCAGCACAGAGCTGAGGAGCAGGGAGGGCTCAGCTCCCTCTCTGCACGTCTGGTATTGCCCAGTGCAGGGGCTGCCCGGCCGTGGCACGGGACAGGCACAGCGTGCTCGCCCTCCTTCCCCGCCAGTAGACCTTGCACAGGACTGCTGAATGGACTGGAGGAGAGAAAAGAAACAGGATCTTCTCTTTGGAATCACATAATCCCAAAACTGAGAGAAGAAGCGAAAGTTAAATAAAAGGGACTGTTTTTAGCAAAGGCTGTTGAACTTCCTAACCTCACAGTGAGCAGTTCCCATGCAACAGTCTGTGGAGCCATGGCTTGATTCAGTGCAACAGTTTCAGCTCCATATTTCCTGTCACTAATTTGTATTAATGACCAGCTGGCATTATATGAAACATTCTCTTGATTTCTTCTAGTGTGGAGGGAAATCTCAGACTACCTCTAGAGTGAAATTTAGCAAAAAAGTATTAAAGTCTTAGTTTCTGAGTTACTAGGGAAGCATTAGATGAAAGTAGGTGCAGCTTTCTACACCCACTGTGGTTAGTATGACATATCACATACTTATCCTAGCCCAAAAAAGAAACAGCACCTTGACAATTTTTCAGTGCCTGCATCTCACAAAAAACTCTGGCACAGTAGAAGCATGGACCTGATCTTTAGATGAATGGTTCATACAGTTTTCACTTGTGAAGGCTGAGAGCAGCACAGTAGGAACTCACACCCAGTAGGACTTTCAGAAGTGGGTGGGTGGTAAGGTTGAATGACAAGTCAGGAAGATTCTAGCATCAACTCTAGAGCAAATCTAGCTTGAAATCCTATTAAACTCTAGGAAGACAACATGTTAGCAGGTACCAGTGACCTCACAAGTATCACCAGGCACTTGCCAACTCTGCTCCAGTGGGAAAAGGACCCTGATATTTCCTCATTTCATCATTGCACATCCCAGATGTGGTCAAAAACAATTTTGATTGAAAGAGGTGACCTTTTTTTTTCAGATTGCAAAAGGGAATAAAATAGGATAACCACAAGCATTGTTCTGTAGTGTATATGACTAATCCATGAAAGATGCACAGAGTTACAATTTCCATGGGAAAATAAATGAAAACTATGGCATGCTCCCCCATAGCTTCCATAAAGTAAAATTTTATTGTAATTCAGGACTCAAAAAGCAGTGTTCTCTCTCAGAGAGACTCAGGATAAAGAGTTTCTTGAAATGTCATTGAAAAATACTGTACTGGGCACTTGATAAGCTTCCCATCCTCAGGATGATATTCACATCTGTTGCTCTAGGAATAAGAAAGCATTTCATATTTCTTAGACAAAACTAGGCTAAGATGGAATTATAGCTGGGAGCAGATTCATGAACTCCAAGTAAAACATATTACAGGACTCTAGCAATTATCTATCAAAACAAAGTATGTTAAAACTCAAGGAAAATCAGACCTGCAGGTAAATTTTAAAGGAAATGTAAACACATGAACACAGAGAGGCATAGGCAGCCAAGCATGGCAGGGATGATGGTGCCCCTGTGAGCATGGTGTCAGTCCAACCCCACAATTTTGGGGCAGCACCTCATGGGATATAACCTGTTTCATCTGCTGTGTGTTCAGCTGAGAGCCCTGGGGCTTTGTTCTTACACATTTGTACCTCCATCTAAATGAAAAATGTGAAAAATGGTGCTGATTTGTTTTCATCAGGTCCCATATTATCCTGGAACTCTTTCCCTTTAGCTGGTATAGACATTAGAGTATGCCAGTCCAAAACCCCAAACTTATTATTAGTTCTATAAAAGGTCATACCACCATAAGACCCTGCTTTACCCCATCTTTAGCTTTCCAAGCATTCTGTCAGATTAACTTTTAACAGATTTATAAAGCATTTATATCACCTCTTCATTTTAAAAAGCAGTTATATCCTCCTGGAATTCATGGGAAGATAGGCATCAAATCTCTTATTTTCTGATTTCCAGACCCAGCTTATCATTGGTTAGATGACATGCCTAGTTAATGGCCCCCTCACCCAAACATTTACTCCTGGCTGTAGTTACCAACAGCAATTCCACCTAATTCATACTTAAGGAGCCAGAACAGCCAGCCATGCCCCCAGCTCCAGTTCTGCCTGCAGTCTGAGGAATAGCCTTTCCCCCTCACACAGAGATTTCATTAAACCCAAGCCTGTAAATAAACTACTTTGAGGTTGGAGATTCATGTCATTTTTAGATCAGACTGAAAAATGCTTCTAGTAGCAATAAAAAAACTCCCCACCCTCCTTTCATTTCAGCTAAGTTTAAAAGAGATCTCATCCACGTTGTTCATGTAAAAAACCTCTCACTGCCTCTCTTAAGTGGTTTCATGGAGTTCTACATCTCTGTCTGATCTGCAGGGATTTTTTCCAGGCATGTACATAGTGCCTGCTGTCCCTGGGGCAGGTAAGCAGAGCTGCTTCTTGACTCGGGCTTTGCTTCAGCTCCCTTCTTAGAAAGTACAAGCCATGCAGAAAACCTTGCTGAAAAGTCACTGCATGCATTAGAAAGTGAAAAACCTGCTCTTGGGCAGGGCCTGAAAATCTGACTGTTAGCATCGTGCTCCGAAAGCTCAGAGGCGATGGAGCTCCCTGCAGCCCTTGGGAGGCAGTGGGTGGATGCAGGGGTGGCAGAACACCCCAGTCCCACCCCTCTGGCCTCCTGTGGCTTCAATTAGTAAGCAATTAGTGAGTAACCATCGTGCAGTTTAATCTCATATTATGGTATGCAGCAGAGACTGTATAAAAATAGGTTTCTTGGTGGCAGCCCAAGCTTCCCATCCCCTGACGTGTGTCTGAGTCTGGCTGTGACAGTCGTGGAGGCAAGAGCTTTGCTTGGTAGAACATGAACTCAGCAACTTTTTCTATCTAGTTTCTGCAGATATTTTGAAGGGTGCCAGTGAAGCTGCTGCTGTGGATTAGTTTGGCCTGTATTCTGGAACTGAACTTTAACAAAAAGGTAGAGGGAAGAAAAAACCTGGGACCTGCACTACTGCAAGCTCTTCAACAAAGTGGATTTAGATGCAAAGTAGGTGTGCCATGGCCTGGACCAGAGTATACAGAAATGAATGTGACACTGATGATCAGAGACAGCCCCAGCAGCAACAAAACTCCTCTCCAAGAGTCCTCAGATGAGATGTAAGGAAGAATCAGGTATGGCTGCCCTGAGGTGGAGGCATTTCCAACCCCCTCTCCACAAAAGCATTTTTACCATTTCTGTTTTCAGGCTCAAACTTTTACAGAAATCTAGTTACTGTCCCATAGCCCAAGGTCGTCTTACTGTTCCCTAGTAGGCTGAGAGTGTTAAGAGCATGCTTGCAATGCATGTCCCCATGGGAAGGTTATCAGAGAGTACTTGTTTTGCCATGCGAGTGTGAGACTACCCCATGACCCACTGGCATACACCAAAGCCACTATACACTTTGGATAAACTGAACTTTGCATCAGACTGACTTGAATTAGATGTTTTAATGAGAACAACTCACAGACACCACCTGTTCAATCTTCCATATCACATAAAGATTTGCAGATGGTTTATGAGATGTTACAGTCTGCTCTGACAGCTGCAAGATGTTCAGGTTGTTTATAGAGACTAGAAGAGAACAAATTCAGCCTTGGCCCCTTCCCCACCTACATGTGAAGCTATATGTGGAACAAAGTGTCTATGTTTGCCCTGAACCTCACTTCCACTTGCAGAACTGAAGACAGGAGGAAACAAGAGCAAAAGACTGCAGGACCTGAATACAGTTGCAGACATTCCCTTGAGGCTTCTTTCAACACCCTGCTCTGCAGTACAGCTTTAATCTTTTCACTGTTATTCTGATCAATACTTCTTTCTGATATGATCTTACTGGGGAGAAAAGGTGCTTCCTGAGGGGACCTACAGCTGTGCATCCAGAACAGACACACTAAAGTATCAGTAACCTCAACATGACAGGAGAAAACTTTGCTCTGCCAACGCCAGCCCTTCTCGGGCTTGTCATCACTTGGCAATTTTTGGTGTTCAGACATGCTGCTGACAGAAATTGTGTGAGTTGCTTAAACAGGAGAGTCTGTGCTCTGGATAATGCCAATGAATCATCATCAAACTTCTGGGAAAAGGTTTTTACCAAGGTTAGCCAACAGAGCTGTAAAGTCGCCTACCTCAGAGAAAAATGTCACATTTAAAGCAGTAGTGAGGAAAAGTCTTGGCTAAGTGAGGGAAAAGCTTAAGAATCTATGTTATTCTCTGAGTGCACATAACTATCATGTGCACTTTTATTTGCTGTGAAATAAATTAGATGCAGCAAACAGTAGCATGCACAGAAAAATCTGCCTGGTCCTGCAACAGCTATGAAACCCAAGAGTACCGGAAAGGCAAAATCTGGCGCTTTTGCTTAGTGTGTGTTGAAGGGACTGCTCCAAGCTGCTGTCTCTGATGGGTCAGGCTTTCCCTACCACAAGGTGTGCCAAAAGCTGACACTGCATTAGGAAGGTTGGTGTGGCTGAGGAGCTTAATCTACAGCTGAGAACATGACCTAGCTGACTGAAGTAAGAGCAGTGATGTCTGAAGGCTTGTGTTTCATCCTCCCAGAAAAGGTGCTTTGGTGATCAGGAGCTGCCAACAGGCTGTCTTGCTCTGAAGAAAATTTCTCATGACACAATGGGACATGTGATTAGGCAGAAGTTTCCAGGAATTAATGGTGAATGCGTAAGATCAGCTAGGTTGATTTTCATGAACATTATGTTAAGGACATCTGAGAAGAGCAAAATGTGATTGAAGACATGTCAAAAGAGTGGCTTGCTCAGGATTTTGGAAGGGGCACAGCTTCTCTTGGACTCTGACAACAAAATAGATATGAAATGTAACAAATCAGGAGCCCATCTGACTCCAGAACAACTGAAAGGTCCACATGGGATTTTGAACCACAGAGGTTAGAGATAGATTTCGGGGCACTGTATGGCTGAAGCTATGACAAAGTGTTACACATTCAAGAAACTGCAGAGCACAATGTCACTGCCCCACAAGGGATCATGCTGCAGAGCTCAGGAATGGCATAACAGGCCTTGAGCTAAGGTCTAAAGCTTTGCCTTTGTGGGTTCTTAACTCAAAACAAGTGCAAGTCCTGGATTCTGGGGAAAGAATGAGTNAATCTAACCCAAGGAAATCTAACCCAAAGAAAGGCCCAGAAATTCAGATGCACAAGGCTGCTGTTTTTGTGTCATAGTGGATATTGCTGTGAACCATGAATATTTTGTTCATTTTAGCACTGAGCAGATGGCAAGAAACTGGAAGAGATTCAAACAGCAGTAGACATGATTTAGGAGACACTGGAAGAACTGGCTTGAGAAACAAGCAAACAAATGTAAAATGGGATGAGAAATGTGCTAGAGCTCTTTAGAGAGTATAAAACCACTGAGAGAGGAACTATTTAGTTTTATAGAACAGAATATAAACAAAATGAATGTACCATGAGTAACAAAGAGCTCTGAAAAATTAACACTAGCTGGTCTCACTGCATTGATTTAAGTTACCAGTCCTTTTTCTTGCATCTCAGCTACCACAGCAACAGCAAGACAGGCAGTGCCTGGAGTGGAGTGCCTGCAGTGGAGCCTCCCCTCCACTGGCAGCCGACTGCATGGTGGATTTAAATCCTCACTTCTTCCAGGCTAGAGGTGCACGCCAAACCTGGGTGGCCAGTGCAAGTCTGCTGCCACTGTTCCTGCCCCAGTATCTCCAGTAGTGCAGGGATGAAGAGGAAACAGTGGTTGGCAATTTCCACAGCTACCCCAGCAGGAGTTTCTTGTTGCTGTGAGTAACACTCAGCAGCAGCTTCTCTGTGGGGGTCTTCAATAAATCTATATGGGGGTGAGGTAATTAAAGCAAACACCTTGATCTGGTGCCCCCCACCAGAATCCCTCTTTTTGAGTACTGCCAGCTCCACTATGCCCTGTACACGACTTCACTTGCTCCTTACAGCTGCCTGGCCAGCAGCTGCCGGGCACTGCTCTCCTCCTTGGCTGCACTACCTGCAGTGCACCAACAGACCAGTGAGCCCCAACAATTTCAGATGATCTCTCCCACTCCTTCACAAGCCCTGTGCACAGCAGCAGAGAGGACCAACAGGAGGGGTGGGCTGCCTCTTCAGAGAAGCCCACTCATTGAACTCCTGAATGCCAGCTTTTGTTCTATCACCTTCATGACTTGCACATGCATAGAGAATTGGCAGCATGTCGAGCATCCTTGCAGCTCCACCTCTTCCCTTTCAGCACTCATCCTGTTTTCTAAAGCAGGCATGAAGCTGCCGATGCCCTTACTGAGCCCATGCAAAATATTTCAGCCCCATTCACATCAGAGCTTTTCTGTGAGGCATGGCTCCCTGCTGGTGGCCCTTTGTGGAATGCTCACGCCTGCTGTGCCCCCTGTGGGACACCTGCCCTTGCACTCATGCACTCCCACCCCCACGCACTCCTGCACCAGTGCATTCATGCATCTGCACACCCATGCACCCACCTTCCCACGCACCATGAATCCATGTGCCCGGGAAGCCGCAGCAGCTCCTGCCAGCACTGCAGCAGTGCTGTTTGCTGCCTCCACTTCAGTGGCCATGGCAACTGTTGTTGTGTAATGAAGTGTTGCCAGGATCCAGGCCAGGAACAGAGCTTTGTAAAGGAAATGAAAAATAAAAAATCAACCCATGGAAAGGCATGATGTCAAGCCAATGAAATCCCAGTACCCCCTCTGCCTGGCGTCACACGCACTTTTCCACAGTGGCTGCCTCCAATCCTGCTTGCCACGGCTGACCCAAGGAGCAGCAGCTGAAGAGTCACTGCTCAAACCAGTGCCTGTGCTTGTCTGTGCTACTGTGTGCTTTCTTTCTCCCAGTGATAATCAAGAACAAATTGTAGCCACCACTCATCTAGTTGTTCTTTAAGGAAATGATTCAGACAACTGAACATCTTACCGAGCTGCTAAGCCAACAGAACAGGCTACCTACTGCAGGATACCAGGCTGGAGCAACTTAAATGCTGGTTCTTCTGACCCAGAATTGTTTGCATTTGCTTTGCTGAGAATCCCTTCATTGAAAGAAGAGGTGCTTTTAGAAGTGCCAGAGCTTGAAGGTCTCTCTTGGTTTGTCTCCATGAGGGGCAAATTCACCAAGGAAGCAGGAAGCCTGGATGCAGAGAGGCCTGAGCCTTTTCTGTGCCAGCCAGTTCAGACACAGGAACATCATCCCTGCTATGGTGGGGCCTTGCCAGGCCAGGGGTGCTCCAAACAAATATATGGGAAATACACTGCACCCTACGGAGCTGCCACTCAGCTGGGTTTTGCCTGGGTGATTTCTGAATGCCTCTCATTGCATAACAAGGCAGAAGGAAAGACAGGCAGACACTGGGCAGGAAAACTCACACACTTTTTTTATTTTTAAAATCAGAGGGTGGAAAAGCAGGAACAGAGGTGAAGGAGCAGGTATTAGCTGCCAGCCTTTAACCCCTGGATTCCACAAGGGCATCTCACCTCTGCAGGCTGTAGCCCTTGCCAGGCTGGCCTGCCAGAAAGTGAGTTTGAGAGCATGAGAGGGAAATGGGGAAGGAAGGCTGTTTTCTAAACAAGGGAAGGGGAAATTGCCTCTGTCCCCAGACAGAGTGGAAATATGGGGAAATGCTACGTTTGCACTGGGCAATTTCTGTTTTTCTCTCGGGGCTTTCAGTCAACACTTGCCTTGGTAACTGGTGTCTGTGAGCTAAACACTCTGGGACAACAATTCTGTGAGGAGAAAAAACACTAATGCAGCTTTAAACTACTTGCAAAAAGTACCCTGGTGAGGGCTGTTTTCCTGCCACTGCTTTCACTCACTGTAAAGTGTCCCATCTCAGTCTGAGCCCAGGAGAGCCCCCAGCTCATAGCTTCTTCCAGGCAGCAGCCACAGCTGCTCTCCCTCTCAGTGGCGATAAAACCTCGCAGCTGTCAGTCTTCCCTGGCAGGATCGCCCAGGACAGCCTCAGCCTGCGGGAGGCGGGGAGCAGGGAAGATGCAGCTGATGGTCTCCAGGAGATGTTAGCCGCCTTCTGTCACGCTGGGGCAAGGGCAGGAACCTCGGGTGAAAGTTTTCACCCCTCAAAATGTATAAATGCATGTTTACTTAAAAAGACGCTTTGTGCCAAGAAGCGAGAGCCCACCCTTCCTTCCCCCCTTGCCCTTGCAATGCGCCAGCTCCCCTCCCTGCAGGGCTGAAGGCTGCCGGCTTGGCCCGAGGCTCTCCCAGGCAGCTCCCTCATGGATGTGCAGGAAGGCGTTTGCGGCTCGGAGAGAAGCACTCGCGTGTTTGGGCTGACATCTAGTGTCGGCATAGACGGCGCCTTTCCTCCCAGCGTGTCTACGGTGATCTGAAAGGAAGAATGAGGAGGACTTTTCCTGGGATTAGTACTTTTAATCTGCTCAGAGACCTGACCCATAAGCCTTCGAGTATCTTTGCTCCATTAAAACCAAAGAAAATAATAATAGAACACTCAAAAGTGGAAATAAATATTGATAAGGAAACTTCTCTACCGTAGATTTCCTGCAGCAGTGTCAGGCGTCTGACTTCAGCAGGGGGGAAACATTAGATAATTGAGTGGTACAGCGATAGGAACAGCTCAGCCTGAGTGGCTACAGGGAGAGATCACAAACAAAGGAATCCCTGGGCTTTTATACCCTTACAGTCTATGTACCTGTTCCAATGGTTGGTTTTTGGGTCTGGGGTCTTCCAGTTGTTCTCTGGCTGGAGAATTATCACCCTGTGTCGCCTTTCACCTGTATTTTTCTTTTTTTGACTTATATCTGTCCTGACTTTTCCACGTGGTACAGTCAGGAAAAAAAATATATATTTGTAACAGGCATTTAATCTGAAGCTGCAGAAACAGACTTCATTACATTCCTTACATTAAGGAAGAGGAAAACGTGTTTGTGCTCTACTTTCCCCACAAAACTGGGAGGGATTCTTGTGCAAGAGAGGTCCCTAGGTTCTGTTGGTCAAAGTCCATAGTGTTTATACAGGGGTTGGCTTTGCTAAAAGGGTCAGATGGAGTCAAGGAGCAAATCTTATCATCCTGACATAGCCGGCATCCTGCCATTGAAGTTTCCCCAGGAAGTTTCCTGTTGCTGTTTAACCTTTAGATATGTGGTCTTTCTTGTCAGATTTCCCATTAGATATCCCATTTCAGACAACCAGGGAGATCATACTTAAGTTCAAATGGTGCAGGGAGTCTTGTGGAACCATGAACTGTTTGCTCTGTACACACACTAGAACTTCAGAATGTACACAGAGATACTTTATATTAAACTCTGGCCCATTTAAGGACAAAACAGTCCCTCATATTGTTTTAGCTATAGTATATTTTACTTCATGAAACATTAAAATATATGCATATATACATTTATGGCCACTGTTTATGTTTGATACAGACCCTCTCTTTATCTTCATGGCCACATTGCTGCCATCACACTGCATACAGTCTGCCTCCCCAACATAAAACCAAAATGCAGAGAGTTGATCTTGGCATGTAGAAACAGCCACTGAAAACAAACCTCTGGAGAGGAACAAGCCTATCACTGCAGTTCCTGAAAGCATCCTTTAGTGACAGGTTTCCCCCTGGCTCAGCTATGATGCTAAGGGATTTGGATGGTGGATCCTTTAGGGAGAAAATGGTCTGACATAGCACAAACAATATGCATCAAGGGTAGTAGCAAGGGTTTGGGGTTTCATTACCCTTTTCTATGATACCAAGGCCATCATAGCACTTGAAGAATAAGGTTTCTTCCAGAAGCCTTACTCCTGAGCCAGCTGCTGCTGGAGGTACCCACTTGGGCAAACACTGCCTCCGCCATGGCAAACGCAGAAGAAGGGGCTGTTTTGGGACCACACCTCAATTATTAAGTCTGATGTGTTGGCTCAAAAGCAGAAGATGAAACTCACTTCTCTTTTACAATGTATTATTTTAGAGTGAGTGCTGTAAAGTATTAGTGGTTTCACATTTCATAAAACCATGTAATGCTTTTGTTTTGAGGAAAGGCATACTAGCAGCTGCACAAGGGCCACATAAAAAACAACTTTGGATGAGTAATCATGAGTTTCTGCCTATGGGCTATCCAGAATGAAACTTGGTTCAGAGACTGATGCTTCTTTTCTTCAAAAGAGCTTTTCCAAACTACTCTGACCAATATCCCACAAATAAGTTGCTCAGTCCAGTATTTTTGCTGCTTGGAAGTGCTGACTTGCTTCCAGGGCATTTTTGAGTCTTGCCTTTTGGCTGGTGGTAGAAATGCTGTGCCACCCACATGCAGTCTTCTAAGGAAAATGTCTCACACTGGGGTATGAGCATCATTTACCTTTCAGTTTCTTTGGCTTCAGATGTGCTTCAAGTGTCATCAGTAGGAAAACATTTAATGGCTCATGCAATGTATCTTTAACTACTATTCATCCAGTGTCTTGCTGACGGATGTGTAGGAGAATGGATTTCAGGCAACCTTGCCCCTGATAAGTCACAGCTGTATTGATTACCAAAAACAGCCTTACCCTTAAGAGCAATATCCAACAAAGATGGGTGTGATAAATAGGTGGGTTGGGGGGGTCACAGGGAGAATGATCCAGAGGGGATGATCCAGAAAGGTTGGACCAAATGGGAGAGAGAATTGCTGCTGTGAGGGGTCTGCTGTGAGGTCAGTCTGAGCCTGCAGTTGAAGCCTGCACTCAGAGTCTACAGTCAGAGTCTACAAGGGAAGCCTACAGTGGGAGTCTGCTGTAGTCAGAATCAGTGAGGAGTTGGAGTCAGGATGGCCAAGCTGTGAGAAAGAATAAACTGGGGCCTTTTCACACTGATGAACAAGAGTCTGTCTCATCTCATTTCTATCCCTAATGCGAGCCCTGCTGTGACACAGATACTCATGTCACACATTTTAAAATAACACGCTTGTAATTCATATTTAGAAAGTATTGGTCCAATCTACTGCTTGTAGGTGATTCCTGTGGCATATTCCACCATGGCAGCAGCGCTGTGCTGACGAGGACTGAATGAGCAGGGAGCGGTACCCCACTGCACTCCCAAGGGATGTGCCTGACCCCTGTGCAATACCAGTTCCTAAAGGAGAACAGAAATTAGAAATTGCCTTCCCAGCCTACCAAAGCCATGAGGGGTGCTGGAGATGCTGAGCACAAAAAGTGCCTGAGGAATGGCACAGTGACTGACAAGGGGCAGCGAGAGCTGCTGGCTTTCAGATGAGAGGAAACCGCATCAGAGAGACTCAAGCTGGTGTCAGCCACAGTGACACTGACCCTTTCCCCCAGGGAAGGGAGTGGGTAACTCCAGTACAGAGCATAGAGAGCATCTGGCACAGGCAGTGCTTTCACAGCAAAGGACCATCCTTTATCTGGGCTTCACACCCAGCTATGGGGATCTCAATACTTCTCCAGTCCAGCCAGGGTGGACACAGTTTGAGATGCTCCCTTAAAACATGTTGTAAATCCCTGCCTTCAGTACTGGAAATATTCCTGTTTCTCCTGAGACTCTGCTGCCTCTGAGCTGGTGCAACCATTTCCAGCTTGTGGAGGAAACTGCAGCTGTGGGGAGTATAACAAAATAAGCCAAACTCCAAATGAGCAGAGCAAACAAGCTCTTAACCTTATTTCTTGGAAAAAAAGATATCCATTTCAAATGTTTCTTGCACCTGCTAAATGCATTAGAAGTGGTGTTGTATCCTGAACGAGCAGTTCTGATGAAAGAAAAATAGCTTCTTTGTTGTGATCTGGTGTGCTTGTGACAGCCATTCAGGAGATGATTTACAACTCTGTGCTGGAAGCTGGACAACCACACTCAGTGCTCACATGGTTGCTCTCTATAGTTTCCAAACTTCCTTGAAAGAGCTAAGCCCTTTGCCACCTATTTTCTCTTTCAAAAAACCGTCAGAATGAGGTTTTGCATGTGTTGGCCATGCCAAGGAAAAGAAGCCCTTATTGGGAGATGGAGGCAGAGGGCCATTGGCCCTGGAGGTTATTACAGGGTTCCAGCAGCTGACAACACTGCAGGAAATCTCAGAAGTTTTTTGCTGCCATGCTGTGGATTAACACATCAGCATAATGTCAGAAGGAAAAACACAGAAAATATGAGCCACATGCTATTAAAACAGACTGAGCAAAGAGCTTGGTTGGCGTCAGGCTTGTGCTGGAGGAACCGCCCGTGCTTTCCACTCGAGGCCACCAGCTGCCTCTGCTCTGCCTATGTGGCCTTAGACACGCTTTTCCACTCCTCTGGGAAGTGGCCAGGGACATGCTTCACAGGATGCAGTCCAGAACCCAGTACCACAGTCCTGGTCAGCCCTGACCTGTGGCAAACAAAAAGTCATTTTTTCAAATAGGATTTTACTCATAAAACATTTTGGGGGGGTGGGGGGTGGGAAGCAGGGCTGACTACTTCTGACACAGTGTATCAAAGGAAACAATCGTGGCCTCCAGCACTCACAGGTGCAGCACAGGGCTCCCTGGAAACAAGGTGAAAATGAACGTTGGCAACATGAACTACTTTGCCATGCCTTTCCGTGGTGCCTGCTTAAAGTGATAGCAAGTGAAAGCAAGTCTTTTTGTGCATGTACTATTTTTGTGTGCTATTTATTTTAGTGATAAAAGAGGAAGGATGACAAAGAAAAGTTTTTACCAGTTATCCTGAGAGGGGGGAAAGAGCACATTTTCACCTGCTTCTCTGTTGGTGGTCAGGGTGGTGCCTCCCAGCCCATCCCACTCCTTCCTGCCCTGTATCAGCCTCAGGTGTAACTACAGGGAACAGTATGGAGAAATAAGAGCCTGAAGTAATTTGGCTTCATGACAACCTTCCTTCCCCCCTGAACAGGTGATAGATCAGGCAGCTGATGTTGCAGGGCTACCAGAAGGAAAGCACTTCTCAGAAAGAATGCAAAGCACTCTAACTTCCGGGATCCCCTGGGATGATGGTTGCCCAAGAAGAAGTAAGCCTTCCTACTGTTTATTTCTCTTCATTTCAGGTAATCAGAGCTTTGTTTAGCTTCTTCTCCAAGAAAACCATGAAATTACCTACAGCTTTAACTTCTCTGAGTCATTCCAGCTGAAGGGAGCACTCAAGAGCAGCCCGGCGCGGTGCCCAGTCGCCCAGGCAGATGGGGAGACAGCGTGCACGTACAGACGTGCTTCACACATGCTCCCCCTTTGCTTGTTTGCCGGTGTCCACACGGGCTTATCTGGGCTAGAGGAAAAGCTGTGCCACCAGAGGATGTGTAAAACAGCAGGACAAGCAGGACCCCCTTGGGTGGAGGCAGGGAGGTCTCTCCACAGGCAGGAGATGGCCCCTGGAGTCCACTGTCATTTACAAAAGAAGGAGAAAAGGAAAGTGGGGGCTCTTCAGGTTTTCTGCTTCTCCTGGCAGCATGAGCTGTTGCTTTCTAGAAAAGGTGAGATTGACTGAAAACATATTGACTTCAGGATGTCCATACAAAGAGAAAAACACTTTTACAAAGCACTAAATAGGATCCTCCACACTGGGGGCATATTTCAGGGAAAAGAAAGGTATGATTTCACTTCAAGTCTATGATAAGGGCCTTGACAGAGAGCAGAAAAATGTCAAATGACAGACTGTTTCACTACTGGAATTGGAAGACGTGATTATAAATCTCAGTACTGTGGAGAAGAGCAGTAATGCAAAGCCACAAAGTCAAGGTAATAGAAATAGGACGCAGATGTGGCACAGTGAATTCAGAGCAGACGAAACATCCTATCTACAACATCCAGATCCCACCGAAATCCTGCTGAGGTCTGCTTTGACTTGCAGTAAGAGATAATGAGGACAGAAACCAAGGGAATTTGTCTCAGACAGAGACCTCTGAGTACTCAGATGGAAAAAACAGATCAGATACCCCAGGGCTGAGAGCTGTTCTAGCTCCTGTCCTCAAATAAAAGATTCCTGCCATCACTGAGATCAGCTCCAGCCATAAGTAATATGTTAGAATTTCCCAACCTGAGCACACAGCTAGTGAGAGAAAGTAATGCTGATCCTGAAGTCAAGATATGACCTTGCCTTCCTGTAGGGAAGGACGTCATCCATGGTGTTTAGACAGGGATGGGACTTTACCTGTAAGAAAATCTGATGCAGATAAGGCTTTGCTTGAGAAGTTGTAGCTTGTTGATGGAGAAACACCCAAAGCTGGGAAACAGATATCATGTAAATATTTCTTTACCCAGAACAGTGGTTGGGTTGTAAAACATCTGTCTCTTCTCTTCGGGAGCAAATTCCCCAGAGGTGACTCAGCAGTCAGCGAGATGAGAAACAGACACTTGTAGTTTCTGAACAATGGGCAAAATTGAGACTTTAATCCGTGTCCTCCAGGTGAGGATTTCAACCTCCAGCATAGCATTACTAATGAATAAGATACAGTAATGAAAATCCAGGATTGATAAGATCAAAAATATGAAAGCTAGGAAGGACAATTTGCAGTGGCACACCAAAAAAAAGTAAGGACAACTGTAGACAGCAAACTCTCTGCAGCACAGGGCATGTTTGCTGCAGGCAGCCTGTCAGAAGCCAGCCTTTGGCACCAAATTTTAAATATTCTCAGGTTAGCTTAAATAATTACTGCCAGAACAAAGGCCTATTTCTTTGTTAGACTATCATGCAAGCCTAGCTCCCTCAATTCTTAAGCACTAACGTCAAAAGTTAAAGCTGAACTCCCTATAACCTCCAGTCTATAAAGGATGCCAAATGCCAAATATTTTTGAGTGTTAAAATGACATTTTATGCTAGACCTGGATAGTTTATTTTGTAGGTATACTAAATTCAAGCTAATGTTTTAAGTCTCTTTGTGCTTCATGTAGAAATCTAGCAGAAAGATCAAACATAAAATATATTTTATTTTTGGAAAGTAGGCACAGAACACTGATTTGCCAAGTATTTTAACATCTCAAATTACCCTTCATTTAATGGGAAAATCTGAAACCCAAATACTTTGCTTAAATAGGTCTACATTTGACTAGCGCTAGATGGCTGTAAGATTGTGCAAGATTGTGAGACTTTTATCTCATACTTTCATCTTTTAAGGCTGATGCTCAAGCAGGAACTGCTGTGCAAGGCACTGGTGAACGTGCAGAATACCCTGTTGTTTTCTTGGAGGAGCCACTGGTATATGAATGGATGTGCTGACTTTAAGTCCTGAGGAACATGTTAGTTTCATGGCACAGCAGGATTAGTAACATCTACTTTATTTGGCTGATTATAGTTTTATTATAGTTACCAAATAAACAAGTAATCTTGATCAACCTGCTTAGCTTGCCATTCACACCATTGCATGTTGACCCCTATTTCTAGAAAAGCAGTAAAATCCTTCACCACAGTCCCCTACCATACGAGAAATGACCACATGGCAGAGATGAAGTGGAATATACAGTATCCAGGTGCTTAGGACTGACTGTCTGGTTTTGCTATCTAGCAAACTTAACTTCTCTGATTTCGACAGAAATACATTGCATAAGGTGTATTTTATCAATATATTTTATCAATGAGATAAAATCTCCTGTGTTACAGTACACTGATGTTCAGACAAGCACAGTCTTGGGTTAATTAAGCAGTAATGTTGCAGAGGTGTAAGTTATAAATGTTGGGGAAATAGTGATGGTGGAGATGGGTTGATAACCAAGCAAAACTCAAATTCTTTGGAAGGGGTGAAGAGTAGTTTCAGTCCAAGACAATGACACCCTCCCCTTGAGCTGGACAGTCCTGTGCTCAGGCTGACATGGGCTGAGGGAGGAGGTGGTCTTGTGTCACATGCAGCCATCAGCTGGTGCAGGCTGCCCAAGTTTCTTGATCTGAGCTCCTACATATCTTTCAGTGACAAAGGTTCCCTGTGTAGTGAGTTTAAGCCCACTGGGGAACTGTTTATTTTTCTTAATTGCCTTCACGACCGCTAGGAAGTAATTCATAACCCTCCATGGCTCTGCAGGGTTCAGGTTAAAACTGTTATTTCAACCCACACTAGCTCTATGAAACATACTTTTCCATAGGGGCCTCTTTTGGGAGTGCATTTGAAGTGATATTTGCATCCTCTCCTTCCCACCTCAGGCGTGCAGATGTGCAGCCTCTCCCACTGGGCAGCAGCTGGCTGATGTAGGGGGCTGACATCAGGCAGTGCTGACAACTGTGTTCAGTCCTGTTGGAGACATATCGCCCTTGCTGCTGGCCCCCCAACCCTTCTCTTCTCTGCTATGAATGTCCACTGCAGCAGTTCAGATATCTGTGTAAAGAATGAGCTGCAGTTACTGCCCAAGAGGAACCATTAAGAGAAGGTGCTCTTGGAGGTCTGGGTAGTTGATCATGCAACACTGGGTTAAGAGAGGTACTAAGCAAAACACTTGAAATGTTCTCCCACTGATTAAATATTCCTGTTCACTCTGTAAGAACATAAAGTTCTGGGGTGGCTGAAGTCAGTGCTGTTTGTGTTTACCAGCCCTGGGTGCACTTTCTTCCTGTGAATTTGTCCCACCTACACTTTTAACAGTCAGGATCTCCAGGGAAAAGGCCCTGCACACCTGAATAGTACTATGGTGTGAAGAGCCACTCTCTTTGTTCATTCTAGTTACATTTAATGAAAGCACAGCCTGTTTCCCAAGAAGACCATTGTCAGGGAACATTCACAGAGCAGTGCTGACAATGATGCATGAAGCCCATGCAACTCCTTGCAAGAAAACTGGGATCCATTGAGGGGTCTCCACTAGTTGGTTAAATTTCTTCATCTCCAAGAGATATTCTTCAACTAGAAAAGTTATTGATACGACTTTTGACTGTTGTAGTGAAGAACAAAGTAAGAGATTTGGAGAGGTGGTCTCTAAACATCACAATTGCCTGAACTGAGGCACTTCAGATAACATTAAATAGCCCCTGGCTGTCAATCAGGGTGGGCACTGTCCCACTTTGATGTACTCATTATTCAGCATGTGAATGTTTTAAGTAAGGCAAGTCTTACTTAAGTAAGGTAAGTACAAGTAGAGGATATCTTTGCCTCAAGAAACAGTGAAAGATCATTGCTTTTCTCCAGGAAAGCTGGAGTTTCTGACTTAGAAATTCTCTGTATCTAATAAGTGTGACTTTATCATATACATTTGAACATGACTGACAGCAAGAGCAACCCACTTCTTATGTCTTGAATTCCTTTTGACTGAACTACTGCACATCACAAGATCACAGAAATAACTGACTTGACATAAAATATCATCCAGGAAGATCTGAAGGAGCAGCAGATGCCTAATTCACACCACCATGCAGAAGCATTTGTGAGAATGCACATGGCAGAAACAAAGAAACTGGTACTAAACTCCTGCAGCTAGTGACTTCTACCAAGGTAAGACCTTCTGTCAGCTCAGAAGGCTGATACACATATTGCCAGAGGTTTTCTGTGGAAGTCAGCAGAGGGGCTAGTACCACCCATGACTTTTTATCCTGGGTTTGGTGGGGAGGAGAGGAAGAACCTTACACCAGCAGAATTAAAACTTCAGACAGGCACAAGCCCTCTTCTTCTTCTTCCTCTTCT
>VWYO01016887.1:17634-30160 GCA_013400275.1 Rhadina sibilatrix
CCAGCACCCTCTGGGCCCGGCCATGCAGCCAGTTCTGAACCCAGCAGAGAGTGCTCCTGGCCCAGCCCTGGGCTGCCAGCTTTTCCAGGAGTGTGCTGTGGGAGACAGTGTCAAAGGCCCTGCTGAAGTCCAAACAGACAACACCCACAGCCTTTCCTGCAGCCACCAGGGGGGTCACCTGGTCAGAAAGGAGAGCAGGTTGGTCAGTGATGACCTACCCCTCCTAACCCCGTGCTGGCTGGCTCTGATACCCTGGCCATCCTGTCAGTGCTGTGTGATGACACTCAGTATAAACTGCTCCATCACCCTACTGTGTGCTGAGGTCAGGCTGACTGGTCTACAATTACCAGGATCCTCCTTCCCACCCTTTTTGTGAATGGGTGTCACACTGGCCAGCTTCCAGTCACCTGGAACCTCACCAGTGAGCCAGGGCTGTTGATAAATGATGGAGAGCAGCTTTGCAAGTTCATCTGCCAGCTCCCTCCTCACCCTGGGGTGGATCCGATCTGGGCCCAGACATTTATGAACATCCAAGCAGCTCAGCAGTTCTCTGACTGCCTCCTCCTGGATAACAGGGGCACCATTCTGCTCCCTGACACCATCTACCAGCCCAAGAGGGCACCTGTCCTAAGGACAAGCCATCTTCCCACTAAAGACTGAGGCAAAGAAGGCACCTTCCACCTTCTCCTCATCTGCAGTTACCAAGTCCTCACGTCTTTCTTTTTATGCACTTGGGGTTCCTTGATCCCCCACCTATAATTTTACCCTTGTTAACCTTATTGCTTATTTTCTACAGACATTTACACAGCTTTTTGTCAGGCCAGCAGCTTCACCAGCACCCTTAGCTGTGGTTATGCAGTCAGTGGGAAGCACAGTTGAGCCTTGAGTCCCTTGAGCATCAGCAGCCAAGCCCTGGAGGTGGGGAGGGTAACACAGAGGAAGGTGCAGTGCCCTCTGAGGTACTATCACACTTATCCATCTATTTTATGCCTTATTGGAAGATGTTTAGCCTCACACTTTAGACACTCTCAAACACTTTAGGTCAGACTACGTATGCACTGACTCCACTGGTATCACAGCTGAGGCCTGAGGTTATTAGAAGGGTAAAGAGCAGAAAATTCAATAGAAACTTAAAGCACCTGAGCAACTGAACAATGTATTGCTTTACAGGCCATAGTCCTCTGCAGTCAGTGGAAGAAGGAATAAAAAGGGAAGAACACAGGGCATTTTTCATAATAAAAATAAGAGCACAGGGCATTCCTCAGCACATGTGTCCATGCTTACCAATGCCTTCCCTGTACAGTAATGCTGATTGTAATGTGACTGTTCATGTGAGTAGGTCCTGGCTTATGTGATAGCAACCTTTGGCTGTCTTTTAATCTGTCATCACAGTCTGTTTCCTGAGGCACTGACATTTAATCCATGATCTTGAATCATATCATCTTCTGATCAGCATGAAAAGCTCTTTATGCAGAAACACTGCCATTTCCATTTCCACCTAGGTGCTTCCTCCAGCCTCTGGAGAGCTAGGATATGCTGGTGACTATGACAATGGTCTCAAGCTGGGGTTTGTAAGGTATCCATTCCCCAGGGAATGCCTTGTGCCTTGTGTCTTGTGCCTTGTGCCTTGTGTCTGATCTTTCAGCCCTAAAACTGTTTAAGCTTTGCAAATAAGGGAATACTTAAAAGCTGTAGTTCGACAATAATGGAAGAAATTTACCAAAAGATCAAATAGCAAACACATTGTTAAGATGACATTTAAGGATGAAAATTTTCCTTGGGTTCTGCAGTGCTGCCACTTGCCTGTGATTCTGACTAATCAGTACCTGTAATGTCCTTAAAGGCTGTTGTGTCCTGGGGAGTGTTAGATCTGTGTCTTTTCTGCTTTTGCAGCTAATGATGACTACCTCTGACAATTATTTTAAGCAGTCTTTTTCCCCCCAGTGTATACAGAAATGCCTTCTCCTCATCTCTCCCTGTCTTGTGGTTTAACAGACCCTTACCTCCAATGACCTAGGGGGTCTATATGCTAAGGAGTTTGGGTCATATTTTATCTTCTTTCCATTAAGGTCTTTTAATTAATGTTTCCATTGAACAGCCAAACTAGAGCACTGATAGCTCCAAGCTTAAACAGTATTTTCAATTTACCAAGCCTTTTAAGGCACAGTGTTAAAGGTTTATAAGTCATATATTCAAGAAGTTATCAGCCAGATAATAAACATATGTTTTGCTAGCCTGAATATCAGTTCACTAGCAGCACCACAATCTCTCAGCCTCATAGAAAGTGTTACCATGATCTCTTGGTCTAAATGAATGATGGAACTGGAAAATGTATTAGTTTGTTTGGTTAGTGCTTCTTTACCCCCACTGCAGCTCCATATCCCCAAAGGAGCATGGCCACACTAATACTGCTGCAATATTAAACAATGTAAATGCTGTACTATTAGTTTTCATCATTTTCAGCTAAAGTGCAGCTGCCTGCATGACCTGACATGCTTCCCCAAAGCAGTATTTCAACAGCCATTACAGAGGCTGGTGCATCCCCTGGAGTTCCAATTTAATGCCTTCAAACCACAGGCTTAGCTGTTCAAGTTCTGTGGTTTAAAATTTATTCTAAAACTTGTTTTATAGTTGAAAATTTATTTTATTTTAAACTCTCCAGAATGCCCTGCAGCCAGCTGACAGGGTATAAATGGCAGAATAGGCTTGTTTTTCTTCCAGCCAAATTGAACCAGCGAGCTTACAGAGCGGCACAACCACACCACACAGAAGGAGTAACCAAACAACTCCAAGAGACACAGTACAGGAATCCTTAGTCATTTTACACCCATGAGAAGTTCCCACTAGGCTCATTAAAATTTTTTGCCTACATTATGCTGGGTGTGTGCAAAGTTTAGGAGTTTGTGTGAGGGAGAAAGCAAACCAAACTGAGCCAAACAGCCAGGAAGGGGTTCAGCTGCTGCAGCACAGCAAGCAACTGCAGCCCTTCAACAGACAGGGAGCACAGTGGGTGACTGCTGCCTGTTAATACCTACACTTCAACTCTCCTGTGACACTCCTTTGTCTCACAGCATCGTGGAGAGCTCTGCCAAAGCAAGCATAATTGTTTCCACCCCTAGCAGAGTACCTGCAGAGAAAGATGACACTTTGCTTTTGGCAAAGGGGAGTAACACCCTGGCACATGTGCCTGCCTCTCTCAATAAGCTGTTCTGCCATCAGCCTAGAGGTGTCAAAACAAAAGGTTGGGTTTTTTTGTTTTCCTGTCTAACCTGCTTTCTTCCCAAAGAACAAGCCTTACTTCAGAAACAGGCATTTCACAAAAGCTCTTCTGAGCTGCTTTCATACCTGTGTAAGGCTCTGTCTTAGTAGACCCTTTATCAAAATGTGTATCTGGGTCTGAGCTTGAGGAGCTGTTCAAACAAAAATGCTTGCAGGTCTGAAGGTTCAAGAGCCAGATCCAGCTAGCAAAAGATTGGGGAGCAGCAGCAAAATGAAGGATAGAGTACATTTTTGCAACCTCTGGAAGGTGAAGATGGAATGGATGCAAAGACTGAAAAGTGAGTGGGAAAATAAGGCAGGGAAGTACTGTGGCAAGAAGGTTGCTTTCATGGAGCTGTTTTGAACAAACTGTAGGGAATTAAACATTTATAATATGTCCATTTATATCCTTTTAGAACTGCAACTTAGACAAATTACGAAAGAGACAATGCGTAAGAGCTTCATTGTATGAGCTCCTCTTCTGCTAAGCTTTTTGACTTTAAAATAGCTAGGTGTGCATGTTTGAAAAATTCCAAGTTGCGGTACAATAGAATTCCATTTTTATTAAAAATGAGGACTTTTGTCACCTCCTGCCACTTCATCTGTCTGTTCTCTGTTATGACAGCCCAGCTCTTCCCTAGGTCCTTAACTCATATGGAGAGCTGCCTCTGACAGATGATCAGGCTGAAGATCTGGCAGAGATCCAGAGGCACAGGAGCTGGTAACAGCTGTGGGTGACACAAACTGACAAGGTGGCAAATAACCATGAGGACTCTTTGGTATAGTGGCACATATATATAAAATATATGAACTCATAATACGTACAAATAATATAAACGGGGTTTGTGTATACACACAAAAAAATGCATATTTGCTTAGGCAAGCTGGATTGTGTGGAGAATTTGAACTATTTATGCAAAATAGGCCCCCATGTGGCTGTTTAGTACATGGCCATGGTCATAAAAGGAAGCCCTGAAAGTCATGCCTACAAATGCGTGGGCTGCAGTGTGGGTGGCAGTGTGGTAAGTAGGATAAGTAGCAGTCTCCTGATTCTATCAGAAATGTGGATAGAACTGTTAGGAAGTTTGGGCAAATTTTCTTCAAGCAACGTAGTGAATAGATGCATTTAAAAAATATATAAATCTGCTAATAGAAGCTAAGCAAGTCAACTTCCTGAAGGACAATTCTCACCCACCTGGGGGCTGATAAGGTCATGCTCATTTCTCTCCAGCCAAGTCCAACCTTGGGCACTCAGTGGTAGCAAACAAGAGGAGAGCAGACTCTTTCCATTGGTGCCCTGTGACAAGAGAAGGGACAATTAATACAAACTGGAGGTTCACTCTGAAGCTCAGGAAACATATTTTTAATATGAGGTTCACCCAGCACTGGCACAGGAATCTCGTGCAGTCTTCCTCCTTGGAGACGTTCAAAAGCCACTTGACTGCAGAGGTTTACCAACAGCAGCAGAATTGTCATTCTGTAATTTTCAGGAGCAGCCAGTGCCCAGAGGGGCTTATGGATGCCACAGTTAGGTCTACAGCTGCTAATTCCCCACCTCCCTCCTGTCTGGGATGCCCTTAGTGATGGCAGCCAAAACTATGGCCAGGGAATGTAGTGAAACTATGCACGGTGAATTTACCTGGGCTTGAATTTTATGGGCAGCTAAGCAGCCAAAACAGGATTGATCATACCTTGCTTTTTCTCATACTCAGGGGGTTTCACCTGCATTTAACTCTACTGCAGGTCTCCCATGTGCAGGACAAACTCCACGAAAGCTGCAGAGTGACAGCCCACCAGTGCTTGCCAGCAATTCCATTTGACAGCACGTGAGCACAAGACACTGAAAACAGAGTGACACTGGGGAGTAATGCTGCATCTCCCCACAGGCTCACAGGCACTGCCCTCCCAAACAGGCAGTTGGGGAAACTGTGGGGTTTGGGGATGAACTCTTTAGAGATGCTTATTAAACAGAACAGATTAAAGCAGGCATTGTTCTTAGTCCAACTTTTATTACGTTTACATAATGCTAAGTCAGATGTGCTTGTAATCACTTTCAAAAGCATTAACTTTTTTTTTAACACTGTACTTGTGTTGATATACAAAATAAAATAATTTATTGAAATAAAAGGTCAGCTGAAAAATCATTGTCTCTTCCAAGCCTTCTCTGTTTGAGTTACAGGGTTATTCTCTTTACTGTAGGGATAACAAGGATTATATTTCACCGAAGGCTCCAGAATATTATCCATCTCATTCTTTTGTACCCCAGGAGAGGTTATTTCAGGTTTTGTGGATCCCTAAGGTAGAAGAAGGGAATCATATTTCCAAGCCCAAGTGCTCTGCATGTGCAAGCTTGCTCTAAATGAAACACAACAAAGGCAGGCCAGACTGATACTAGTCCACATGTCATTGGGATGCCATCTTGCTGGTTTTCTCCTAAAGCAAATCCCCAAACCCATAAATACAGAAGCCAATCAGATCTGTGTATTCGTGATTTCTTTGAAACTTGAGTTTTTGAGGTGTGTGCTGCCTTTGTTTGCACTGTCAGTTCTGATCTGCCTCAGATCTCCATGAGCTTTCTGCTCCTGAAACGGGGCTGGATCACTCCAGAAACCACGTGTAGGCTGAATATTTGGTGAATGCTGGTGTGTCCAAATCCTCAGCAGCACCTGATTCTCACCTGATGTAGGGCCCCTCATACATGGAGTGGTTGTTGAGGGTGCAGAGACAGAGAAGGCATGCCAGCACTGTGTGTGCCACGGGGCAAAGAAGTCATTGGAGCAGTGCCACGGCAATTTTATGCCTTCAAATTTTGTACCTTACAGCTCGCACTGCCCAGAAGTTTTGTCCAGCATTTTACAGTAAATGTAAAGGGCATACAATGTGATTTTGTCATTGTCTCCTGCATAGATCTGTGTTACACAGGCAGAGAATCTGGGTGTTTTCCAAACTGACCTCGGCTTCTTGCACCAGAAGAAGCCAAAGCCTCTTTGGCTTTGGCTCTCAAGGCATCACCAAAACTCAGAACTGACAGGAGAATTCAGGCTGGGAGGGACTCCAGGAGGCCAACAGGTTCAACCTCCTGCCCGAAGCGGGGCTACACTTCTTGAAAGGACAATTATGGACACCAAAGCCAGTGTTTAAATGACATTCCCCACAGAACAGGGATACAGTGATGTCTTTGGTTATGGAACCCAAAATGAGTATTCTATTTCATTTGCTGAAAGCAGTTGGGAAGATGTTTTTCTTTATCTCTTGTAACTCTGGGGGGAAGGGGGCAGATGCCTTCTGATAANGCAAAATTATAATTTAGAGGGGGTGAGGGGTTTACATTCTCCATTCTAAGGGAAACTCCAGCTTTGCCTGGCTGATACCTGTCTTTCCAAACCAAGACAAGTGGTTAAACCTATCAGCCCTGCATCAGAAACAGATGAAGGTGACAGAGCTTGCCAGCTCACAGGTGAGGGCAGCCCAAAGACTGCCTTGGCACCAGCTGCAGCTGACAAGAAGAACCAACCCTGAAGAAGCAGAGATCTAGGCTTGGCCCAAGGTCCCCATGCACTGCAGTGGGTGAAGCCATTTGTGACCCAGCTGTCTGCCCCTTCTCCCCTTGGTCTGAGGAACAGTGATACGTGATATGCTCCTTCACAGGGTACTTTCAGATCCAAAGCTGATCTAAATTCGTTTAAAGCTTGACATAAAGCTAGTTTGGGGATTACTCAGAAAAACAGCATGGGTGGAGGATCACAGTAATCTGCTGACTTGCTTCTTTTGGAAGCAGCTCTCTTCTCCAATAAAAGTTAAATGGCTTTTAATTCAGAAACCTTACACACCTTATGTGATTCTCGAGCGCCCAGTAAGGATACAGTAAGTAGGGAGAGCAGTCAGATCTGGAATAATACAATATGTGAGCTTCAAAGTAATTCTAGGATGCAGTAATTTCTATTTCTATCATCAGGAGATTGGATTATTTTTACTGAATTCCTTCTTAGAAAGCTGAAAAGTTCTTTGTTGTTGATGGAGAAAGAATGTCTCCATATAAAAAGATACATATCAATATTTAACTCCAGGTGGTTATTCAGAATTTTTGGGCCTGTTTCTTTTTCTTATTTACAAGTACAAATTTATTTACACCTCTGATTCACACAAAAGAGGTATGCAACACAATCTCTGCATTTCAGTGATCAATCTCACAACAAAAACATTTTCCAAAAAATGCCCAGACCATCCTGCTTCCCAATAGTCAAGTAACAAGAATTGCAGAGGCATGTGGAAAACTGAAAAGAAGGGAGGTAAAAAGCTGCAGTAGATGTAAAGCTCATATCACACCTTGAAAGGATTGTTTTCAAACTAATGTGCATGGGGGGAATAAGAGTAATCATTACTTCTGTGAGCAGTTTCTACATATAAGAACATCTACATGTAAGATGTACATGAACATTTCTACATGTAAGAACAATCTGCTCAGAGGAAAATGGGATGTTTGTCTTTTTCCTTACTCCCCATTTTTTTTCTTTGAAACTTCTGTCTTCTTGCTGTTACCTGTAAAAACAACCCTTTGCTGCTGTTCCTGACCTCCAACTCCTTTTAGGTTTTAATTTTACGTTGTTCTTGGTGAAGCTTGTAGCATGCCTTGACAGTCATCAGCACATACATGGGAATCCATAAATGTTGAAGAGTGAAAATCTAGCTGTCCAGCGCTTGGCAGGACATGGCAAGGATGTCCAGTTTGTTTGAAATAGTCAGGAAGTGGCGCTGCACCACCACACAGTTGTTTTCCTTCCCTCCCCAAAATCTGAGTGTTTTCCCAGCCAAACCTAGACAAGAGAAAGTCCAGGAAAAATTTTAAAGGCAAGTCTCCAGCATGAAGAGGCAAGTTTGGCTTCTTTATAACAAGTGGGTGGAGACAAGGGGAAGGGAACTGAAACTGTTTTGAATTAATGGCAACCTCAGCTGCTGCAATGGGGTGCAGAGATATGTGATATACTGTGATTATTGGAGTTTAGAGGCTTCCTTTTCAGACTACAGCATTTTTCACTCCTTTTGGAAGCAGTATTACATTACAGGTGTTATAACTTTTCTTCAGAATCAGACTGGCCCGGGAACTGTAAATCTAAATCATGGCTGCCCTCAGGAAAACTGCCAGCCTGTAAACACAATGAAATGAGTGAGATGAAAGTATCTGAGTGAGAAAATTAATTTTAGGCATTCCACTGAAGTCTATTTAGTTTTTACAGTCTGGCCTGGCATCTACAAGTAACAGCTGGGGAGGACATATTAATTCCCAGTGACTAATGCTGGGAAGATTACCTTAAGCTTGAAATCTTTACATAGGGGTCCAAAAGGGAAGAGAAAACTTATTCCCTCAAATTTCTCTTGCTTTTTCCATGCTGGAAAGTCATGGTATTCTACCATAAATACTAAGCTTTCCTGCCTCTGAAGCTTATTTGTTCAAAGTGATGAAGTTTCCGATTAAGAATTTATGTAGAAAAGTATTTCAAAGTGCAGGCTGACCACAAGAGTAACTTATCAGGACATTGCATGTTTTTCAGCATATTTCCTTCTTTGGCACATTTGTGTGCTTTCAGAGGGCTTCCCCATTCTTAAAAGAGGTCTCTTTTCTCAGAACATTTTGCTCACAGCTCCAGCCTAGCAGGGGCAGGGGAATACAAGCCAACAATATGGGAACAATTTGCAATGTTTTTCATGTTCCACCCTCTGAACGTGAGCAAGGATTCCATTTAAGATACAAAACCCTCTCAAGACACAAAATGCTGTCATTCATCAACCTGTTTATACCCACCTCTACTCCAGCATTTTTCATTTTCACACACTGTTGCTTGTCATCTGGGCAGAATGAATGAAGCCAAAACACTGCAAGAACATTTCCTGACCAGACTGTAAGAGGGTATGAGTCTCATGTTAGCTCATTCTCATAACTTCCAGAGCACTTGCCCAGATTTTGGAGAGTGGAAGGGCATCCAAGGAACACCCATTGCTAGCTATGCCATTTGTCACCTGGATTCTTCTAACATCCTTCAGACCATATTTATATCTCTGATACGAGTTTTTTTCTTCTTCCTACTTCTTATTCTTCATAAGACCCTCCTGGTTACTTTCCAGGGACTGTTTGTTTGGTTTTTTTTCAGCTCCCTTATAAAGCTCCATGTGAAGAAGCCCACAGGGTTTTGCAAATAAGGAGATGCTGGGCAAATTGCAAAAGCAGAAGATACCACTGTGATTCCTTATCCCCAGCTACCAGAACCTTCCATTTGCTGCCAACCTGTCTTTAACATTCCCAGTGATATTTTTATACATCTGCCATCAGTTAAAAGGGAGGATCCTGTGTAGGGCTCTTATGACAAGGAAAAAGAAGGTGTTTATAAGAAAAAAGGGAGTGTGAAACACATCCACATTGGCACTGTTTACTGGTAGAGACTGGGAATGGTGGGAAGGGGAGGAACATTAGAACTGGAAGGAAACAGAAGGAACTAGAAGGTGTCAGAACTTGCATACGTGATTCAGGCTGCCCCAGCTGCTTTAGCAGGTTGAGCAAAAGGACATAGATCTTAAAATCCTGAGCCTATGATGGGCAACTTCCAAGCCTTCTCCATTTGGGAGTTGTTCTGCTCCTGACGCTGGTGCAGAAATGAATCCCTTTCCGAACATCTAGGAATTTACTGAGTTTGTATACCCAGCTGTCTCTTGAATAATGAACTCTCGTGTCACAGGAGATAAAAGGCTCTCCTACAAGGTAGAAGCTTTTGCTACAAGGCCAGCAGCTGGCAGCAGGTATAAACAAGGCAAATGTCCAAAGGGTCTTTCAGTGTCCATTTTCTTTGGATGATACTGTCAGTTGTTCTGAAGAGAGCTGGTGGAACTCAGATACCTTTCCACTCACCTTCTTTCCTGTAAAAAAATCTACCTCCCACTCTCTTTCCTAGTATCCATATTCTTAGGTGTGGAAATATGTTTGCTGTGCAGGAAAACTAACTTGGGGTGTCCAATATTCATTGATGTTTTGACCTTGGAGCAACAATTAATTTCAAATAAAGAATCCTAACTACATAAATAATGATGCCTTCCACCAAAACTCCCAAGTCTCCAAAGTCTGTGAGACAATTCAAAAAAATAAAAATTTAATGTGTATGCATACAGACTTACAATCACACAATATTGAAATATTTAGTGCATTCAAAAATTGATGATGTTGTAAGTGTGTGTATAAAAACATGCATAGGCATATTACATGCAGTAGTAATAATATTATATAGACATGCTACAGAAATAAAGGGGCAGGAAAGTGTTCTACTTAGAGGTTACAGAGCAGCAAGAGCAACTCTCTCCAGCCATCCTACTTGTGACTTTGTGAGAGGAGTTAATCTTCAAAAAAAGGTGTGATTCGTGATCATATTATAAATGGTTATGATTAAATGGCTAAAACATTCTAGAAAATGTATTTCAACAAATTACTGTCTAGAACTTAACATGTACTTTCATGAAAGTGTCTCCACTTCAAGAGTATTTCTGTTGTTAGTGGGTCTAAAATAGCTTTTGAACACTTGAAAGAAGTTTTTTAAACGCTTCATCTTCACCTATATTACAGGTGAAAACTCTGGAATTCTGAATTCCATTTTGCTAGTTTCTAACTAATTTTTGTCAGCCTGAAATACACTGAAAATCACCAAAAAAATGGCAAAGGCACTCCTGAGACTGGATCCATGTCTCATTAGGCAGCCCTGCGGTGGTAACTGAGGTTTCAGCTTTTGTGGTTTAGACCCAAATCCTCAGCTTTATTCCAACACATACCCCCTGCATGGCACCAGGAGGAACTGTGTGAACGATTTCACAGCCTGAGCTTGTTTCCAGCTCAGCAGTACAGTTCAGACAACATACACTGCTTTTTCCACTTCAGTCTCCTGGATATAGTAATGAACACCAAGCTCTGAGATTATGCAGAGGCAGGGACAAGCCAACTCAATCTCCCACTTGTTTTGAAACGTTTTTGCTACATATCACTTTATGTCTTTGTAACAGCCTATAAGACAAGTTTGCTAAATGCATCTGCAGAAAAAGGTAATAAAAGAAAACTAACAACATGTTCAAATGGTATCTGTAGCAAATGTCGACTTTTATAGACAAAGTAGAGGGAGAAGTTACCCAAAGTTTAAGTTAAACACTCACTTCCTACCACAAGGATTCTTAAACTCTTTGAAGAATTAAGCCAGAATGATGCAAAGCCCAAGCTCAACATCTATGTCTGTTCCCTAAGACAAAGACTTCACATGTTAAAAAAAAAAAAAAATGTTTCAAATCAGCTCACTGCACTGTTGTAGCAAATATTCTGTAAAAATGTGTTCCCTGGAACACAGCCTCAATTTGGACTCGTGTGTCACTTGGGGCTCTCTCACAGACAAAAGGTTCCTTTTCCTGTTCTTTGTTGCCTGTCTCTGATTTCTAGATAATTGAAACTGGAGAAGAGGAGTGTACTTAGGAGTTATACTTTCTAAGCTGTTCTTGGCTTGCATCCCTAATGCGAAGCTTGCCATTTGTACTTTTTTAAAAAACATGTGAGAAGCTGTTGCACTGATAAAAAGCTGAGAGGGAAAGGAAAGGAAAGGAAAGGAAAGGAAAGGAAAGGAAAGGANGACTTCTAGTATTTTCTAAAAATCGAATCACTGCTTTTAGTTGCTTTGTAACCATGCCAAAGGTATCAATCAGGCTTGGACGCAGGTTCAAAAGCTGATGTGAGCTCTGTTCCTGCAGATGGTAGTCCATATTTATACAACAAACTGCAAAGTGAAGTACACCAAGCAAAACTAATAAGCTTGCCATTGTTTGAAACAGCAAACCAAGAGCATTAAATCACAGAGTTTTGATGGGGCATTCTAGCCTACTTCATGTGAACTTCGTGGAAGTATCAAAAGAATTTTTTTAGCCCTGTGAATTCTTCCAGTTTGCATGGTACTAAAGAAAAGAAAAGTGAACACAAGCCTCACAGAGCTTCAGAAAATGCCAAATTCACATATGGGGCGTATGTTTGGGCCTTTCATTTTTCTCTTGAAATGAACATGCTCTTTTCTTGGCTGAGATGCCACGAATGGGTCTGTTTCATATAAACAACGGGAAAACACGAATTCAGAGAGGAGGACGCTTGTGAATGTGAAAGCCTGTATTTTCTCATGCAACTTTTCCTTAATAAACAAACCATCACCCAAGCACTGGAACTGATTGCACCCGTAAGACTGTTCAAAAAAAAAAAACAAAAAAA
>VWYO01016889.1:0-96818 GCA_013400275.1 Rhadina sibilatrix
GGATTTCATACAGTTTAATTGGCATGACTATGTTATAGATAAGAACAAGCGCAGTCTAAACAAAATCATACATAGTAGGTGCAGATATAGTGGGACACCTGCACTTCACCCTAGTCGTGTTCATAGGTCAGGACTTTTATCAGTAGTTCTTTATCAATTTGAGAAAAATGCTTTGGGTGTGGTCCCAACCTTCTATTCAATGTTTAACAGCGAGATTTAATGAATTTTCAAGTGGTATGAAGGCACTGCTGAGCCTCTTTGAGACCTGTTATGATTCCATTATTGAGAGATGCCTCTACCAGAATTAAGGTGCAAATAAGACCACATGTCAAAGTCAAGAGTACAGATTTTATTTAACACTAAATTTTAGAGATGGTATAGATAAATCAAAAGAAATTGAAAAGGGGTGGAGGGAGAGAGAGAGAGTGAGAAAGAGACAGATTAGGTAGACAGATATCACAGCCCATGGATCCAGCAGCAGCATCCTGTTGGTCCCTCTTTACCCTGGACTTCTTGACTTTGGGGATCCCCAGGTTGTTGAAAACTTTTCACAATTTATACCTTTTAGCAAACAAAGGAACTAATGCTTATTTGCTACACAGTTCTATTGGCTAGGTGATTCCCTTGTTTCTAACGCTGCTTAGCCCCATGCTCAGTCTTTCTGTTTTCTTGAGTGTGTTTCTTTGAGTCAGTGGTTGTGGGAATCCCCTCCTGCTGGAATTACCTTTCACCTCCTCAGGGCTGATTTCAGCACAGTTGCTGAGTTGCTTCCCTTGAGTGGGTTCATTGTTCCCACTATTAGTGCTCCCCTAGGCCTGAGGTAGCACTGAGACAACAACATCACCTTTATCTTATTCCATCAGGCAACTTAATTTACTGTGCAGGTTCCAGGAATCCATGGAGGCATATTTGAGGGGAGGGGGTAGGAGGGGGGAGTTTCCATGGTAGCAGGTGCCATCTGGCCATGGCTTGGGCTGATACCAGTGACATGGGGACACACAGTTTTGCACAGTGGGAACCCTTGCCTGGATGCATCACCCAGGATGTGCCAGCCAGACCTTGCCAGGCCCAGAGCCAGCACCACACTCCTGCTCCATTCTGCAAACTCCTTCTGTGGCCTTAACAGTGTTTGAGACAGGCAACTGTGATTTTTTAAAGTCCTTACAGAGGGAGGTTAAGTTTGCATATGATCTTGACGTTTGAAATATGCAGGGTGTAATTCAATATGAACACATGCAGGACAGGAAGAATTGCCTGTACAAACACACCACATGGACCAAGGCCCCAGGGAGCAGCTTTTTAGAAAAGGGGGTGGGGATGTGGTGAGTCACAAGCTGGAGATGAGTCAACAATGTCCTGGTGTGTGAAAAAGCAAAAATGATCCTGGGCTTTGTGAAAAGCAGCATGCAGCCTACAAAGGATGTGAGGCCACAGACCCTGCTGAAGATATTGATTAGTATTTGTAATCATGTAAGCTCTGGCTGACAGGTACTAAGAGCAGATCTTGCAGAGGATGTGATCACAGATGAACTGTTTGCCTAAGATAATGCCATGGAGACCAGGAGGATGTCACTGGGTGAACAGTCCTGCAAAACCAGGGTAAGGGAAACAAACTCATTAAACACAGGGTGTGCAGAACCCTTTGCCAGGAATGGAATGTGTACTTTTCTAAATTATCCAAAATAACACAGGATTGTTTTGGCTGGTGTATAATATTAGGTTATAAGATAAAAGGCTTTTCTGCACGTGCAGAGGGGAGCCCAGGTGCACAAGGGCAACAGGAGAGCCCCAGTATCTGTCTTGGTCAGAAACATGATCTGCACATGTGATGAACTGATCACAGCCCCATTCCCTGTATCCCTGTACAGTGCAAGGGAGGAGGGAGAGAATTTGGGAGTGAAGTTGTGCCTGTGGAGAAAGGAGGAGATGGTGGGAAGGTGTTTTAAAATTTAGCCTTTATTTCTCATTATCCTTTTAGAATGGATTTATAAGAAGTTAATTTCCCCAAGACAAATCTGGTTTGCCCATGATGGTATTTGGAGAGTGTTCCTCACTCCCTGCCCTTATCTCGACCCTGGAGCCTGTTGTTATCTTTTCTCCCCCATCCAGCTGAAGAGGGAAGTGACAGAGAACCTCTGGTGGGCACCTGCAGTCCAGGCCAGAGTCAACCCACCATACATCATGAAGTTTTTACACCAAACCAAGCCTGTGGCCATGCTGTGAAAAGTGAGACTGTGGGTCAATGGACACACAACACTGACAGCAGATGACAACAGCCACAAAAGGACATCTTTCCTCATGCAGCCTTTGTAGGACCTCAGCTGGTGACTGCTTTGGGTAATTTAGGAAATGACTAGGTCTAATTGGGAAAGGAAAAAGAATGCTGGACTTTTAATTTCAGCACGAGCTGTTCTGGCGAGAACACTGCCTGTGAGAATTGTAAAGCCCATATTGCTCAGAGATGTCTACAAGCAGGTTAGATCATCATCTGCCAGGATGGCTTAGCTAAAGCTGATCTTGTCTTTGGTGAGTCAAAACACACTAAAAAGTTGATAAGATTCCCAGTCACTGACAGACTGCAATGAAGACAGACACCAATTCCCTGCAACAGCTTTCACAGAGAATGATGATACAAAAACAGTCATGCAAAGAGCCAGGACAGACTCATTCAATTGGGAAACATTCCTAATTACATCTGGTTTCAGACCTACATGAGGCAGGCTGCCTTCTTTGCCAAAAGCATTTGAGAGCTGCAGTAAATTAAAGCAGAAGTATCCAAAGTTCAAAGTACACAATCTAGAAAATCATATTTCATGTACATCAAGCACGTTTCAAAATCAATGACAACCATCTAAAGCAGGCAGGAGATCATTCTAAAACTCACTAACAACTGCAATGGATTTATTGGCTCAAAACTACACTAATATGGAAATAATGTTTCATGTCGCATAATGTATTCTATCAATTTCATTTCTGAAGAAATGTATTATTTATCTCAAATCCTACATGCAGTGGAACAAAATATGTAATAATAGATCTGGGCCAGCAAAAAATGTATATAAGTAAATCTGGTTTTTTACCTAGAATTTGAGATGACTGTCAGAAGATGAAGTAAATGCTAAGGTGCATTTGCAGGTGCTAAACCCACCAAAGAGTGCAGAGTATTTCTTGCAGAGTATTTTACAAATTTTAAAAATAGCAACTACTTTTGCCTCTTTTTTGTTTAGTACCAGCCTCATGTGAAGATGCAGATGCAGCTTTAGAAAGAAAAGTAGCAAAATATCAAGAGTGGGGTAGGCAGCACATAGACTGTTCTATGCAGCCTGAGTTCATGATTTCCTTACAAGGTGCTCAGGCTCCAATTTGTGGAAAGGACACTCTACCCCGTACAAAAACCAGAAGGTTGTAAAAGGTCAGACAGATCATTAAATGTTGTCAAGGAGTGCCTGTGAAATTGTCTGTGGCATCCAGGCTGATATCAGCCTCTGGAAAGGTCTCTGCAGCAGGGCTCAGTGATCTGCCCACTCCGCACTGCAAGGCCTCGCACCGTTTGCTCTCCCGTGTGACTTTTGCAGAAAATGCCACATCCAGGTGATGGGGATGCAGGTTTGAGACCTCTTGCCTTGAGGAAGGAATGGAATGGAGCTCTCCCAGACTCTGGACATGCTAGGGAAGAGGCAATCAATGTCCAACATTGACTCAGCAGAGATGAGGCGACATAGGTGTTGTCTCTGCAAGAAGGCCAAGTGCTCTGACCAACAAGGATGACATTGCATCAGCACTTCTACTTGCTTTGTTTGCACCCAGGCTGCCCCCAGTCAGCATGAAAAACATCCTTCATTTCCAGCAGAACTATTCCACCCCCAGAGAGAGAGCCTGCTTCCAGAGACAGTATTTTGTTGAGGCACCAGCCAGAGCTACCTCTGTCCCCTGGCCATACAGATCTTAATGGATCTCAAACTAACTAGTCTAAGAGAGGTTAATTACTGCAGATAGGGAAAGAACTAGTAGGAAATAAACTTTTTTTAGCAATGCCTGGCAGCAAGTTAGGATAAATCAAAGTTCCTTGTCTCTGCTCACCTTCCCAGCAGAGAAGAACAGTGGAAATACCAAACAAGACGTATAAACGGTAAAAAGTGAGATTTTTAAAGCATCAGTACACTTTTAGTAATCCCAGGTGTTATTAATAGCATCACTATGGACATTTATTTTCCCCACACTGAAAGAAGAAGTTTAATCCCCTATTGATTGAAGCTAAAGTGCAGGACACACTGCCATTTATGTGATTGATTCACATACCTTGAGGGAATCAAGTCATCTGTAAACCAAATTTTTTCTTCCTTTACAGGTCCCTGTTAGTTAAATGTCTCTGTAAGCAAAATATCTTTAAATTAAGGGCAAGAGGTGAAATACATTGCTAGCAAAAGCAGGCAGGGCTTCAGTGAAATCCAAGTGGAAAATCTGACCTGATAAACACATTTTCTTCAGTTGTGTGAAGGTAATTTGGACTCAGGAAAAATAATCTTAAGACTGAGAAATTACACGGTTTCATATAGAAGATACACTTGGGAGAAATTGATATTCACCTATGTATATATATTAAAAATGCATTTTCCCCAAAAGAACAGGTTATTGAAAAGCCCCATCTAGTGTCTAATTCCAACAGCTGGGATGTACTCTGGTTTTCAGAAGGTGACAAACATTCCCCCTACTAAAACAACTGTCTTCACTCAGGCATAAAATGAGAAGCTTGAATATCCCGGTCACTTCTTGAAAGGAAGACTGGAAACCTGTTCAGAAAGTGCAGATAAATCACCTAAGGAATAAAGCCAGGAGGAGGAGAGAGCCCCAGGGGCCTCTGGTGTGTGCGCTCGTGATCGACATCTTCTTAAGTGTTCTCTTTGAAACCTTCGTGTCAAAGTTTCTCCAGTCTCTTGACAAACAGCATTTTTACTGCATTCAGCTCAGCAGGGAAAGTGTGATAACTCAGAAGGATGAAATTCAAAAGCATTTCTGGTTCATTTGAAATAGCAGCAGCCATGACTAGGTAATAGAAAACAAAGTTCTTTTCATTGCTGTGAATCCCAATGATGCCATCTCAGGCAGGAGTGATAATCTTTGATTTTTCTTTTACGTTTGTCATGCAGGGACTGAGTGTCTTGAGGGAGGGAATGAAACAACAGCTCCCAGCATTCAGACAAGTATATATATATATATATGTTGAACAAGGCTAAGGAGTTGTAGATGTCATACAGGGGGCCTTTCAACCTACAGCGCTCAAAGCCATGAGAAGGGTCATTCAATAATGTGAAGTTTTGATCTGGTTTGTGTAAAAGTCGAGTTTATATTTTTTCTCTGAAGTGCAAGTGAGTGACCATTTTCCATCCCAAGGGTGGAAAGCAGCCTGTCTTGTTCCAAGGCTGCCCTGTATCTCTCCTACCACCAATAGATCATGTCAAAGTGGTGAAGAGTGGTGTCATGTTGTAGAGACGCCTCTTTGACAGCTGCACATGCAAGCTGGTGTGAGCAAAAGATTGGTCATTACAGAATTTCCCACACACACTTTTTAATGCATTGTTGATGGCAGAGGTAAAGCAATTGAGGACTGCCCTGTACACAGTTATCTTCCCAACATGGTAAGCTGCAAGGAAATTATTATTGGAAGACACTTGTACAAAACAAGGTAAACAAACCACTTCTTCATCTTCCTGGAGAGAACGACTTTCACTTATTACACCACTATAAAGCACTCTTGTTGAATTTAGCTACAGAGATGATTTCTCTGCCTAGTCACACCAATGTTCTGGCCACTTGGCCAGCAGGTAGAAGAGGGTGAGGCAGCTTTTAGGAAACTACCTGTGTTTCCAAAGCCAAGCTGGAAGGAGCCTGGTTATTTAGTTCAATTCTCTTCTTCCTAAGTAAGTTTTCAATTTCATGCATTCCCATGCAGCCGTGTCTCAGCTGGATATTACAGTGCCAACATTTTGAAAGGAAAATTGCTTTCTGTTTCTCATAGTATTTCATGCATAAAGCATCCCTTACAATCCAAAAATGCAAGTCAGGTCTTCTTCACTTTTCCAGATCTGTGGTCCTTATTGTCATGTCCAAGGGACCAGGAATTACACTGGCATAGGGCAGGACTGAGAAAAGAAGGATGGCATTTCTGTCTGTCTTTTGCATGCTGAGGAGGACTCATTTAATTTTAAAACCATTTGGAATAAAGCAACGAAAATTTGGTGCAATGAAACTAAACTGAACAAGTGAAAAAGTGCCAGGTTTTCCCCATAGCTGGCTGCAGTGTATGCTCCTTTCTGCTTGTTTGTCACTCAGAATAATGCAAAGGAAGTTTTATTATCTGCTACCAAGAATGGTTTATCATGTCTGTTTAAATGGCTGTAAAAGAGCTTTTGGAGAAGCGTGGAGCTTTATTTATGTTATAGCAGCATTGCAGTAGCAAAAGGCACATTTCTGCTCACTTCTTGTGGAGAAGTGTTTTCCTTTTAAAACACACCTGTACTTAACATTGTCAGAAGGCACCAGACAATGCCATAACACAAACCCAATGTTCAGCTGTCCATAGAACAGCCCCCATGCCTGGGGACTGCTCCTCCTTGTCTTCTGGTGGCAGGGCTTGCAGGCACCATCTCCTCCTCACAGAGAGCCTGTGCTGGGGCAGGACCATGTGTATCTCCCTCTGTGTGCCTCCCCTCTGAGATACAGCCACTGCCAGCTGCTCTTTGGTTAGCACAGGTATTTATAGCACATGTCACCTCACTCTGATTTATCACAGCCTTTTCTTACATTTCTGTGAAGATTATCCTCTCTGCTCCTGAGGGAGATTATCCGGAGCCCAGTAAAACAACTCCTCAGAATGAGTGTTGAATATAAACTTAATAACAAACCATCCCACCCAGGGGTCCTCTGCAGCCTCCAGTAGTGCTGCTGCTGCCATTTTCTGCTTTCTCCTACTTGGTCACACCACAGTTGTGCCCAGATGCCTTTCTGCAGCTGTATGGCACAGGAGTGAGGAGGAGATGGGTTCCCAAAAGGGTCCCCACATGACCCATAAATGGGAGTTTGGGCAATGATGAATCAGACCTTCCATTTCTCCCGTGTTTCACTGGAAGCAGTTATAAATCATCTCCAGCATTACAAGTGCACCTCAGACACAAAGGAGGTGGGAAAGGGGCTAATTTTAACCCATTAAGAGTTTTCAGGCTGCCAGACTCAAGATGTGTGTCTTTGTGAGGGTGAAATAGAAAGAAGGTACCTAAGAGTACTTGAGAAAAATTAAAGGCTAGCACAAGCACATCACAAATTCAAAGAAATCCTGCACCCGGGATTTAGAAGAGCACTGGTACAAAGTAATATAAATACAAAGTAATAACACTGGTACAAAGCTTATAAATTCTTGATTCCCTGAAAAATATTAGTGCCAGTCATCTCAAGCTTTTTACTTATTGCCTGCCTACACAGCTGCCTTTCAGTGTGAGTATTTGAGGAGAAACTTCTCTGGACAACAGAGTGTGATTAAATTTTAAAATCTAATCCGTGACACAATCTTCTATACTTTCTGAAGAGAAAAAAATGGTATTCCACTTAAAATTTATCAACTGAGCAGACCCTCTCTTGCCAGTTTGCACAACATGAGAAACTTTTTTGGGAGAAAAAAAAAGAAAGAGAGAACTTACATAATTGGAAGGGGCTGGCAGGGTAGGGAGAGAAAAACTTTGCTGATTGTGTTTAGGGTTCTATACAGAGGTTTTCATAAAGGGAGAAAGATCCAAAACATATTTTGGGGGGAAAAAAACTGTGCAGAATCTGTTCAGAACCCAGACTGTGCCACTCCAACCCTGCTCACTTATGAAACAGAGGTGGAAGCAACCTGGCCAGAATGCTCCATCTTCTGATTAAAAAAAAGAAGAGTGGAAAGAATTGTTATCACTGTATTTGCAGCACAGCAGGCTGACTTTTTTATTTTCTTTTTCCCCTAACTTACTTGTACAAGTGCTCCATTAATAATTCATGCTGCTTCTAAACGGCAGGGCAGCCGCTGCTGCTTTGTCACATCTCACAATGGCTGAGTGACAACGCGGCTCTGACTCCAGGCCGCTATCTTTGACTATCTGCCGGGAGAGACACATCACTGTCCTTCCTTTGTCATTCAATCCCTGACACGGCGGTGACAAGTGCTGGCCTGGGCTGTCATTCCCTTCACCCTCCGATAACAGAATCTGCCACTTTTCAGTGCAGGGTCCGCACTCCTGTGCCCCAGAGAAGGAGATGTAGGTTAATGCTGCTGCTGACTCGCTGGTCTGCTTCTGCTGGCTGTTCTTCCTCTGGATACAAATTTGGATTGACCACGCTTCAAAAAGCACCGAGTTTAAAAGGAGCTCTGGGACCAGCACCCAGCTAAAGCTCACAGCATAATGGTGTCCCCAAGGGGGTGAGAGGGAAAAAATGGCTCTTTTTTTTAGGAAAAGTCTCAGGTGAACAATGCCAGATTTTAGGGCAGACGATAAGGGATCACGCACGGAAAGAATTATATGTTCCCTATCTGTGCCAAGGAGCTTTGGGGCCTGAGCTGGCAGGGCAGTGTTACCCTTCCAGAGCCCTCCCAAAATGCGCGCAGGGCGGTGCAGGCAGGATCCGCCACATCCCTTCCCACCGCGCTGAAGCAACACAGCGGTTCCTAAAGAAAACAACTCTGCTCTCTTTTCCCAGATGCTTGGAAGTGGTGGGGGTGTTTTTGACAGGCCCCAGAAAACCTCTTGGGGCCGCCTTTGACTCTGCCAGCAGCTTGCAGCCCCCGCTGCTGCCAGCGGCAGGGCAGCGCACGCTCAGCCAAAATCATTCCATTCACTTCGTGCGGAGCATCGCTCACAGAGCAGCGCGGCACCTGTGCCAGCGGCTGAATCCAGGGAACGGCTGCCAGCCTTAAAGAGTTCCCTAACTCCCAGCGCTTCGGTCTTCCCGCATGCAGGGAAGTGCAAAACAGGGATGAAGTCGTAGGCAGAGACGCCAATGCCAGCCCTTTGCCTCCAGCTCTGTGCCCGCGGAGGAGGCTGCCGGGGGGCATTCCCAGCCAGCACCCTCGGGAAAGGTTCACTGCACGCTGCTGTTATAAAGACAGGGGAACAAAAAATGTTACCATTTCCCCTTGGAGCCTCGGAATGCCGCCTCCTTTATCCTCCCCTGCTGCAGCGCTGTCACCAATTACAGTCATTAAAGAAGAACAGCTGGCACTTGCTCGAGTAGAGAGCTCTCTCCAAAGCCCACAGAAGCCGATGAAAAATAGATCTCCTTTCTTTCACTGGATTTTAGATCAGATTCAGAGAGACCTGGTGGTTTAGAAAGCAGGGGGTTGTTCTCCCCCCATCCCTTTGTTACTTCTCCATCTTGTGTTTGTGACTAGGGACCATTTCTTTTTCCAGTCTATACAGCAAGTGACAGGAGGTTGGGGCTGCTTGACCCCCTCCCTTCCATTTTTGGAGGAGATGTTAATTTAAAAACACCACAGCAGGGCTGAAACTACTAGAAACTAGAAAGAGAGAAAGAATGAGGCAGAACAGCAAAGAGCAGCAGACTTTCAATATCCTTTGCTCATGATGCTTTTTCACATTTAAGTACTTTCACTGCTGTTCCATGCATTGCTCAAAGCTCAATTTGTCTTGCACACAGATCTTACTGAAAGGCAATAAGCAAGTCCTAGCAACAGAGTCAATTAACATGTAATCTTTGACATTTTGCATCAGCAGTGAGTGCCAAATTAGGTTTTTTGCTGTTGTTGTTGTTGTTGTTGTTTTCTTTATACAGAATGAAATGTATTACTTCAGTGCTTGAAATTTTGAGTTTGTGTTACATTTTTTTTCTATATTCATCCAGGATGCTCTCTTCCAGTCCTATGGTAGGAAAATGCACTGAGTTTTGCCTCCAAAATTATCAACAAAACCCTTCTTGAGCTCAGGGAGTAACAAACTAATACAACAATTACTGTGTTGGGAGATGGAAATTTGCTTTCCTTTCACCTTGTCCTTTTGGGGCCAAATTTTCATTTTCACACCTGTAAGGCTCTGACCAGTGAAGAGGTGACATGTTTGGATGGCCACAGCAGCTGCTGACACTGCTTTCCATTAAACTCTTCCCTCTCCTACTGTACAACAGCAACTTGATCTGAGATTCCCTGGTGTTATCAGAATGCAAATCAGGAGAAGTTCAGCTCTTGTTGGAAAAAAAAACAAAAAACACCAGGAGAGTGTAAAAGGCTGGGCAGCTGTGGCCTGTCCTCACTATCCTTCCCAAGTTGCCAAGGCACCAGGTCCTTTATTTGCAGTGCATTAACAGCTTGAGCAGCTCTGGCAGAAAACATGACACGTGAGGTCCTTCACTGGACCATGCAGGTACCTCAGAATTCAACTTGCAGACTGGTTTCTGTAATTTCTCAGATAACTGTGAAAGATTCCGGCTGAGGTTTCAATTGGTACAGCTACAGAAATATTTAATAATGCTAATTAAATTATTATCACTGCTATGCAATTTCATAATGTGTAATAAAATGGTGCCTGTTAGTTTAAAATATGCACATAACTAAATATAGCAGCGACAATAAGCTCCATCTTGCTCACCTGTCTGTATCACTGTTGAATACCCACCAGTCACAACATGTCTGAGATTCCACATCAGTTCAAAAAGCTGTAATTATCTATCTTTGAAAGACTAACAAGCAAGCAGGATTATATAAAAGGATTAAGCACACACATAAAAATAACGTACTAGAAACTGTAGGTGGACCAATCTCTGAATCACCTGAGAAGGCTGAAACTTCCTCTTTTATAGAGCTGTGCGTTTTCTACATCTTGTTTAGCTCTGTAGAATGATTGAAATAAACTGCCACCTGTGCCCAGCAGAAAGGCTACACGACTGTTGTCACGAGAGCTCCAGTTCTGGGCCACTTGCCTGAAGCAGTCACAGCTCTGCAAGTGGCCCTGCCCATATGAAGGACGTGCAAACATGGGTAAGTTTCATATCAAGGGATACCTGTGCTGTTTTCTATTAATACTTCTGAAAACTGCATAGTAGATAATAGAAACACTCAGAAAAACTGATTATCATCATTGCGTTAATGACAGTCATGGTAGAAAGGCTCCAGCTCAATGAGCTGTTATGTAGAAACAAATTTTGAAGAAAAAAAAAAAAAAAAGGAGAATCTGAAACCCAAATCCACAAGGAAGTGATTTACTGCAGTGTTGTGTGAACTGCGTAATCCTAAAGCAGAGTGGAGTTCAAGCCTGTAAAGAGAGATTTCTGCCACATGAATATGTTTGGTGCATCCCCAGCACGAAGGGGCTGAGCCCACACAACCTGTTGCCCTCCTGTCCCCAGAATGGCTCCACCTCAGGTTCACTTCACAAGATGGTCAATTAAATCAAGCTGATGAAGCAGACAAATCCAGCCAAAGGACAAATTAAGCTGCACAGAATGTCTCATTGCCAAAGCAGAAATGTAACTCAGGGAACAGATGCAGAGGGGCTGCTGGGCTCTCAGTGCCAGGAAAGGCTCCCAGAAATTAATGGCAATATGGTCTCCATGCTGAACAGCAAAGCCATGCCATGAGATGCATAATCCAAACACAACAGCTGATAGAAGTAAAAATTAGAGAGAGAGAGAGATGTTGTTCAAAGAATGGTCCAGGAGGTAACAGTTTACCATCTTTTATGAGGAGTGGATCAATATAAGAATGCTCCCAATGAGAGAAGAAATTAGTTGCAGTATTGCTGGTGTATGAGCAGAAAGGTCACCAGGGGTCTGGAGCAGGAGCTGAACAGACTGAAATTTGTATTACACAGTGTTAGATGGAAATGCAGAATAATTACTTTTGCAAGCTTGCAAAGGATTAAACTGATTTAAATGGGATGAATCTAGCTGCAGCCCACTCCATTAGCTGTGTGACAGTAATCAATATGCAGATTAGAAAAAAAAAAAAAGCCTAAACCCCAGACATTTATTCTGCACTAAGACAACACCCTCCTTGCATAACTTCAATGACATCTCAGGCTTTACCACAGTAGTGGCCAGATGTCTTCCAATGCACAAAGATATTAATGTACAGATGAATTAATTTTCCAGGCTTTTTTTAATGCCAAACAACTTAATTTAGGACTATAAACTGAAGTTCTAGTCTCACACTACAAATTTAAGAAGTATTTAGGAAAACAATTTTCAATTTGCTTACAAACATACATAATGAGGTTCATAGAGTCATAGATTGATTTGGGTTTGGAAGTGACCTAAAAGATTATCCAGTTCCAATGCTCCTGTCATAGACAGGGACACCTTCCACTATCCCAGGCTGCTCAGAGCCCCCATCCAGCCTGGCCTTGAACACATCCAGGGATGGGGCAGCCACAGCTTCTCTGGGAAGCCTGTGCCAGGGCCTCACCACCCTCACAGGGAAGAATTTTTTTCCTAGCATCCAATATAAACCCCTCACCTTTCAGCTCAAGGACATTCTCCTATCTCCTGTCATCCCATGCTCTTTTAAAAAGTCCCGTTCCAGCTCTCTTGTACCACCTTTAGGAACCTGAACATGCTACAAGGTCTTCACAGAGCCTTCTCTTTTCCAGGCTGAACAATTCAATTCTCTGTCTTCATGGAAAATGTGCTCCAGCTCATTGATCATCTCTGTGGACTTCCTCCTACAGGTCCATGGATGAAAAAGGATGGCAAGAATACCTCAGTAGGATTGTGACTCCATTTGCACTCAGCAGACAACTTTTCACAGACAGCCTCAAGAGTTTTGTGCAGCCAGATGTAAGAGAGAGTTGGAGCTGGGGAGGAATGCTTTATTAGTAGCTGTACATTTCTGCTAGGATGAGCTACATATTGAAAGTTTTAAACTGGTAAAAGTTTTACACCACCTGGATGTGCCTCTTTCTCTGGAAAGAGACTCTGACTTCCTCAATGATCCCCTCCTGCCTACGACACCGCAGCCCCAAGGGCTCTTGGCTCAGACACACCACAGCAGGCTGGGACCTCTGTGGGCCATTACCTGCCTGAAGAGCTGCTGCAATCTGGTTTGTGCAAATCAGACCTGACCTTTGGATGCTGTGGATTGGTGATGCAGCTCTTCAGCAGGTCCTGAGCAATTCTTGTGTGTCTGTTTTCACAGCACCTTTGTCTCCTGTTCCAGAGGCTGCAAGAGTTCCCCAGCCACCCCAGTGTGTCAGGAGTGCTCCCCATCCAGCTCCCATCTCCATCCACATGCAGCTGGATGCTCATTTAGTGGCAATGAACTCCCAGCCATTGGCAGATGAGAATTAGTTCTGTTGTTTGTCTGCTGATGCTTTATAATCTCTACATATGCACAGCTAATTTTGTTTTTACCATACTTGCTGTTCCTCTCAATCTCAAAACCTCCTGAGAAGTGGTATAATCCCATTGCTTCCATTTCCATGACACATGCTCCTAAGCACATTCAATTACTGCATGCATAATTGCCAGCTCACATAGGCTCAGTTATTAGTTTCTAAATCAGCTATTTAACTAACCCTTCTAAATCACTGGGAGGGTGATTTAAACACAAATTCATGTACCCTTGTGGTGTCAGGCTCAGTGAAATGGCTTGGGTTTGCAGTAAATCACACAGTATCCCAGTCTTAGTGCCTTCTGTTTTATAGGCAGGATCTAGAACAAGAAAAATCCTCTAATACGCAGAATCCTGTTATATTTCTGACCATGGGGATAAGGCAAACTGCCTTGAACAGCAGTAGAAAAATGGACCAACCAAAGCATTCAGCATAACAAAGGAGCACCAAGGGATCTGAAAGCAGAGTGAGAGAGGCAAGGCATTCTTTTGAATACAGAGCACAAGGGAATAAGCATAAATGTCCAATTCAGATGGATCTGGGCTCCACTGGGAAATATGCAATTAAACGACAATCTGGCTTCATGTTGAGCTGTGACATGGGACAACCTGACATCCAGCCTAGAAACTTCATTGATGCCTCACAGTACTCAGTGCCCTCAAGTCTTTTTGAACCAATGTAAGCATAAAGTACAGACTCTGACAGCTGGTGGACAAGGGTGTGGAAAGAGAGAAGCAAGTCAAAACCAGTTTGTAGCCTAAGACAAAGCACTTTCTCTGCCTTTAGGTGTGGCCGGGGGAAAGAAGTCCCAGTGGCTTCCCTACAGAAAATTATAAGTACAGGATTTTGCTGATAAACACATTGTTAATTCAAGACAGACTTATGGTCTACAATACTATCAAATCAGACTTTTCAAGAGTATCCTTGGTGTCTGGTTTTGCAAGCTGTGCTTGTGCTTGCCCTGGTGTCACACTGGTCCCTGCTAAAGCTTCTACAAAGCCTCCCATTCAGAGCTGCACAGTAGTTATATGACAAGATACCTAAAATCAGTGTATCTGCAGTTCAAAGCTGGTCCCATGCAGATTCTTATGCTGAAAATACCAACCAAAACCATAACTGCTTGAAAAAGTAGTTTTTTAGAAATCATGCTACCATCACTCAGCTAGAGTCTGTCTTTTTCTGCTTCCAGTCATCTGCCAAGGAAATCAAGGAAATATCAGTTTCTAGAACTTCTAAAACTTTTTTTTTTTTTTTTTTTTTTTTTTTTTTTTTTTTTTTGGGAACACACACANTTTAAGGGAATGACAACATGAAGCTACCTTGGCTGTGTCACAGATTTACAGCTACCCCCTACTCTACTTCTCCACTTACACACATGAAAAAACCCTGTATTTTAAGAACTCATATCAATCCCACCTACTTGGAGGTGAGAGAAATTAAGACCTTTGGGGCGAGGACTTTTGCTGAGATTTTACAGCACCTACTACAACCACTGACTAAATGTTGAAATCTATTACACACAAATAGTAAAATAAAAAGGCCAGAAAGTGACATAGTGAAATATTTTTTGTAAACAATTGTCAGAATTTCTGTTACACTTGGCTTTCTTCTGTAACAGTGATGGTTAAAAAAAACATTCCAAACCAAGCAAGCAAACAAACAAAATAACCCCAAAACTACAAAAAAAACCCAAACCAAACCAATTAAAAAACCCACAAAACCTCAAACCCTTATTAAGCTCTACTCATAGTGAATCATTCATCCTCCTTACTATAAAATACCATGGGAATGGATTCCATGCTGAGTCCCTGTTTTAAGTAAGACTAAAGAAATATTTGGTTCACTCAAAAGAAACAGCAACTTTACACAAAGTTTAAGGTTTACTTGCTCCCCTTGTTTCCCTCACTTCAGACGAGGCTGTGGAGAGGCTCTGTACCTAAGAGCATCACATGAAAAACTGGAAGTTCTGATGCAGCTTCAGGTAAAGTAAAATAAAAATATCATTAGACTAATCCCCAAAAAGTGTAACACAATCATCTTGGCAGTCCCTTTATTTTCTGCTAAATTACATAGAAATTTCAATTTTCTGTTAGCTTATTGGTTTATTTTTTTTTTATTATTGCCCAGGAAAATTAAAGCATGAGAGTGACTAAATACATCATCTACAGCTTTGTCCCTGTTTTCAGTTTAAACACACCTTAAGAAGCATAGAGAGAACTAGAGTGGGCCACATTCCTAATGCAATGCATTATGTTAGCAAAGACCTTCTGCCAGAAAAAAAAATAATCTACTCAGGTAAGTGGGAAAAGAATTTATTCTAAATAAATATATTCAAGTAATACAAAATTAAAATGTAGAATCAGGATAGTCCCAGCATTATCCATAGTAGTGTAAGGAGTTTTATCCTGTCACCATTATGCTCTTTTCCAAAGCCATAAATTCCATATTGGTTGACATCAGTGAAGTCCCNGGTGATGGTTAAAAAAAAACATTCCAAACCAACCAAGCAAACAAACAAAATAACCCCAAAACTACAAAAAAACCCCAAACCAAACCAATTAAAAAACCCAGAAAACCTCAAACCCTTATTAAGCTCTACTCATAGTGAATCCTTCATCCTCCTTAATATAAAATACCATGGGAATGGATTCCATGCTGAGTCCCTGTTTTAAGTAAGACTAAAGAAATATTTGGTTCACTCAAAAGAAACAGCAACTTTACACAAAGTTTAAGGTTTACTTGCTCCCCTTGTTTCCCTCACTTCAGACGAGGCTGTGGAGAGGCTCTGTACCTAAGAGCATCACATGAAAAACTGGAAGTTCTGATGCAGCTTCAGGTAAAGTAAAATAAAAATATCATTAGACTAATCCCCAAAAAGTGTAACACAATCATCTTGGCAGTCCCTTTATTTTCTGCTCAATTACATAGAAATTTAAATTTTCTGTTAGCTTATTGGTTTATTTTTTTTTTATTATTGCCCAGGAAAATTAAAGCATGAGAGTGACTAAATACATCATCTACAGCTTTGTCCCTGTTTTCAGTTTAAACACACCTTAAGAAGCATAGAGAGAACTAGAGTGGGCCACATTCCTAATGCAATGCATTATGTTAGCAAAGACCTTCTGCCAGAAAAAAAAATAATCTACTCAGGTAAGTGGGAAAAGAATTTATTCTAAATAAATATATTCAAGTAATACAAAATTAAAATGTAGAATCAGGATAGTCCCAGCATTAGCCATAGTAGTGTAAGGAGTTTTATCCTGTCACCATTATGCTCTTTTCCAAAGCCATAAATTCCATATTGGTTGACATCAGTGAAGTATCCAAAATGCTCATGACCAGCTGTCCCCTTGACCTTGCCCAAGCTCTCTGTGAGCAGAAGACTCAGGTGAAACTCCCCAATGTGCTTCAAGGGAAGTGTAAGGGACTAAGTTAATGTTCTGGTTCCCTGGGGTCTATTAGGAAGCTCTTACATGACCTCTTGTTCTGGTTTGACCCTGGCTGGACACCAGGTGCCCCCCAGAGCTGCCCCATCACTTCCTCTCCTATCTGGGCAAGGGAGAGAAAATGAGTTGAAGCAAAGGCAGGGAGATCTCGCTCACCACTTACTGTCACAGGTAAAACAGACCAAACTCAGGGAAAGTAATTGAATTTATTACTTAGGGGAATGAGAAGTAAACCAAAATGCCTTTGCCCTCATGTCTCCCTCTTTGCTGGGCTCCACCTCCTCCCCCTCAGGGGGGAGGAATGGGGAGATGGGGAATGGGGGCTGAGGTCATTCATCACAGGCTGTTTTGTCTCTGCTGCTGCTTCCTTCTCCAGCTCAGCTCCAGCACAAGGTCCCTCCCATGGGAAAGTCCTCCATGGACTTCTACAACCTGAGTCCCACCCATGGGCTGCAGCTCTGCACAAACTGCCCCAGCCCGGGCTCCTCTCTCCACAGGGACACAGGTCCTGCCAGGACCTTTCTAGACATGGGCTTCCCATAGGGTCACAGCCTCCTTTGGGCATCTCCCTGCTCTGGTGTGGGTCTCCTCCATGGGCTCCATGGGCTGCAGGGGCACAGCTGCCTCACCATGAGCTGCACCAGGGGAATCTCAGCTCTGGCACCTGCAGCACCTCCTCCTCCTCCTTCTTCACTGACCTTGGTGCCTGTGGCCGTTTCTCTTACACATTCTCACTCTTTCTGCCTGCAATTCCTTCTGCAGAGCAACTTTCTTCTCCCCTTATTAAATATGTTATAGCAGAGGAGTTACAACCATCACTGCTGGGCTCAGCCTTGGCCAGTGGGGGTCTGTCTTGGAGCTGGCTGGCACTGGCTCTGTCAGATACAGAGAAGTTTCTGGCAGCTTCTCACAGAAGCCGAATTGTTGTCCCCTTGCCACCAAAACCTGGCCAAGCCAAGCCAACACACCCACTCTGCTGGCAAAGCTATTGAGTTGATGCTGGCAAGTGGAGAGAGCAGCTCCTGAGGACCACCAGTCCTGGTGAACACTTCCAGGTTCAGAAGTAGACATCATTTCTCTGGCACTTCAGTAAATAATTTTTGTAGCTTCACGTGTTCTGACCTCACAAAAGAGCACAGTTATGCCATGAGAACTTGTAAGTACTACAACTGGTAGTAAAAAGCTCCTGTGCTGTGGCACCACCCAGGAGTTCAAGTCAACAGCCAGCGCATGAGAATCACCTGAACAGAAATGGAAAACATCCCTGCATGAGCAGGATTATACTCTAAATAGACAAGGCTTCACGTGCAATTCATTTAAGGTTTGAAAATGCAACCAGAACAGCTAAACCCAAACTCTAAATAGAATGTCACTGTCTAGACAAACTCTGTGGCAAAGGAAGGGTGGTTGTTTCTGCTGGAGAAACTGATTTGCCTTTGACCAAGATGTAAGAGATATGCACAAAGCATAGAGATTTTCTGATTTGGACCTTTTTTATCATATCTTGGACTCGAGCTCTCTCACTCATTCAGTCACCATTAGATGAAAGGAATATTTGACTAATACTATCTGAACATGTATTTGAACAAGTTACCATCCCTAAAAGATCCTGTACTCTGCTTTTAATACCCGAGGCCCATTCAGCTCCCAGAAAGCGCTTTCACTCCTAATGGCAGTAGCAAAATAAATGCTATAAAGGCTAATCAAAAAGGGGAACCATTTCCAGAACAAAGTGTAAAAACATTGACTGGCTCTGTAATCCACTGTGATATTTTATCCCTTATTTCACTGCTTGTCCATAAAGAATATTACCAATGAGGAGCTCCTGCGGTCTCATTCTCATCTATCTTTATGTGTTCCTGTAAAACACACTTGCAGTGTGTTTCATTTGGGTGCACAACACAAAATGATCTCTTATTTTCCAGAAGATAACATTCCTTGAACTGAAGAAAAACCCATAGCAAGGCCTGCTCTATAAATTCCCATTGTTTGTTTTCATCCTGAGACAGTGAAGACCTTTCAATCCCTTTTAATTTACCTGAGCTGATAGTTATTTCCACTTTTCAGGAAAATTTGCAACATTTCAAAAACCAGGAAGAGCTCTCTGCAACATATTGACTGTGATTTCTCTCTTTATCCCCCTTTAGCAAACAAGCCTGTAAAAATACTTTTATAGGGAATAAAAAGGTCATTTATAGTGTTGTCAGAGACATTTATTTTGTTTTTCTACTTTACAAAAAGCTACTACTCACTTCAAGCCTTGCACTGAACTTTTTACGAAGAATATGTGACATGAGGAAATGTAAGTGATGATTTTGCTCTTATTTAACATCCAGTCAATCAATTCCTTCAGAGTGACAAGCATCCTTGTTAGATGTGGTTCTGAATATAAAAAAAGGTCTTTTGTCACTTTGTTCTCTTATGCTGTCATTAAAAGCCCAGAAATCTGAGGTGTCAGAGAAACCTTTGAGGTCAGCTGCCCTGTTCTTCCCACTGGGCTCATTCCTAATGTCTGGCTGTATTTTACTCAGTACAAAAACAGAACAACTCAAGATGAGCTTTAGGTACAACTTTCCAAGCTAATAGATCTTCCTAACAGGATGCTGCTTCTGTTATTTGACCTAATATTTCTCTTCCTTGATGATTTTATTCTATGGTATTGTTTCACACCAAGCTCTGCTCCTTCCCCTCCAGTGAAATCTTTAACATTGCTGATCAGGGTACACATGGGCACTTCATAGAACCCCGGAATGGGTCAGGTTGGAAAAGACCACATGAGGTCACCTGGTCCAATCTCTCTGCTCCAGAAGGGCCATCCCAGAGCACAGAATTGCAACCAGACCGTGTCCAGACCTGGTATCAATCACAAACACGGCATTTTTGTCCATCAGTATTTATCAAGAGAGAAACATGCCAGTTTCCTTTCTCTGCTTCAACCATTTTGAAGGTTGACGGGTGGGGAACACAATGGACTTGAATATTTTGTTAGGCAGATAATGGAGATCGATAATTTGTGCTGTCCTTTGAAATGTGTGCCACTGTTTTTAATCACTTAAAGCACAATACAGGCAAGTTGAGAACAGGAACACATGAAAGACCACCTTAACCAATTACCTGGTAGAATTATAGCAGGGATGGATATGATGCTGCATATTCATGTCCTAATTGCAAGATGAAACTCTTCCCAGATTAAAGGTTGCCCTTGCTTCAAGGGAGGAAAAAAAAGACAAACATAGTGCTGCTATTGATGGAAATGATATCTGCTATGATGGGAAAGCTGGAAATGCAAATTGAGAAGCTGTCAAGCCACGTGCAGCACCACTCAGTACCTCAGTGTCATTGTATCACAAAAGAAAACAGAACATCTGCAGTTCACTGCAGGATTAGCATTACCTAAACAAGCCACACTTTTGTTAATGGTGCCATCTGCAAATGAGCTCATGTCACTCCCTGTTCAAACTTTCAGATACAGCTCAAATTACAAAATTGTAATCTGGTATAAAGAAATCCAACCATAAGCCACAAACCCAAATATAGCCATCCACAAACTTTGACTTTGTGCACACCATCTGTTTCACAAAGCTCTGCTCTGCAAGTGCTGATAGCAGCCATCCTTATTAACAGATCAGAAGAATTACAAAATAAAAATGAATCTTATTTTTATTCAATACTAGGAGCAGTCTTCAGTTGAATCTCACTGCTCTTACATAAATACAACTCTATGTGTAGGCAAGACAAGACAGGCTTGCAGGTTTTTAGGGCATAGGATGGGTATATAATTCTACCCCCATAAAAGATTAGGTGGGACTTGGGAAAGAAGTTCTCCCTGAGTGGTCAGTCTCAAACATTCAGTATGCTTTTATCCCAAGAGTCAGATTTTCACAAGAGCCAGAAAGGTAAAATTTACCTCATTTCCACTGACATTTCACTGAACCTTCTGTGATCAGACTCCTCCATAGGCAGGTGTGAAGAGTTCAAACCAAAAATCAGGTCCTGATCATGCAAGTGCAACACAGCTCCAAAAGATGCCCTCACACGCCAGATTTTCTGACCACTCAGATCTTAAATCATTTGAACAACTGAATATCTTGCAGTATAATTTTTGCTACTTTCTTCTTTTGTCTACTAACAGTGCTAACAGGACTGCTCATTCTTGAGATGCAAGAAGTTTTCTCACGTGTTTTGGGTTTGGCTTGTTTTTTTAAAAAAATTTGTAAAGCACATGTTCATGTTGTGAGCAAATTTATTGCAATGTGAAATCATTTTCCTTTATTAATATTGAATGGTTGTAGTTCATATTCTATACAGCAGTGCTAAGATGCTGTGTGGACTAAGAAATTTATTACTTTAGAAGAATCAAAAATATTAAAGTGTTTTGAAAATCTGAATTGCATCAGTGTCACTTCTGTAATCTTGTTGGAAAACATGCCATTAAAAGCAACAACAATTTGTGCTGTTTAGGTCACGGCAGAGCTGGGAAAAAAAGAGACCTGAATTGAAAAGTATTTTTAAAATAATAATTTAAAAATGATGCAGAAAATTCATGTAAGTATTTATGATTTAGTATAGGAGAATGTGATATAAATCACCAATTATATATCAAGCCTTAAATTACATAGGTATGTATGGCTGTGATATAATGGAATTACACAAAACTCCAGAACTCTTTGTCCAAATACAGCCACACCTTTTCCAGACAGAATTACTCAGTCTATCTGAAACAATCAGAACTATCAAAATTCCTGAGTAATGCACAGAAAAATATTTTTCTGTCTCATTTTCAGAGAGGTTTTACACTAAGTTCACCACTGTTACCACACGAGATCATGGGGCTCTTCCAAATGGGTTTAACAGTAAATGGGCTGTTTCAATAAATTGTAAGTTTTTGAGACTGCTTTCTTCTCTTCTAGATAACAGAAAGCATTCTTGTAAATCAAGACTGAATTTTAACCAGTAATTACAAAACCACAATTTCTTATGCAGATTAATCATACTGATACATTTGATGCATCAGTTTCTATTACATTACAAATGTTGCTGAACATTTCATGGCTCATTCTTGCCAAGTTTACTGAACTTAAACAGAATCAACCCTGACACTTGTGACCAGATCCAGTCAGGGACAGAAAATGGCAACAAGGTCTCCACCCTACAAACTTAACATCCCTGGGGCTCCTGCTGCTTCAGGATGAAACCAGAGGAAACAATGCTGCCACCCAAGGCAAGCAATTCTCAGTTCTTTTCCATTAACAGATTTAAACTCCCCATGGCCACAGCTAAGGGAGAAACTGCCAGGACAGTTTGCACTCTGATTTTGTCCAGCATCAAGAGAACACAGCAGACTCAGAAGATGCTGACAACCAACTCACTACATTACATCCACTTAGTCAAAAGCTTTTCTCCACTTTTTTACCCAGGACACCCATAAGTAAGTTCAGTCACATAAAGAGGTCTGCCTGAATTTCATGGTGGTACTTTCTTGATAAGAGACTACTAATTGGAGGAGTAACTTGTCAGAGTCAATGCACACCAGCAGTTCTTAATTAGCTACGAAAGGGAAACCAACACTTAAGGAATTAAAGCATTAGAAGAAAACATGACAATATTTTATTTATTAATAATTTTTATAGCTCAAATTTAAAAATATTAAACCAGAAACAATTCAAAATTCATGAAGAAAAATCTGGAACTATATACATGCATAATTAAGAATATCTTGATTCTTGTCAATATTTACTTAAGCTTTTTGTACAAACTTTTTCACACAGTCATATTTACAAGCATGTCTGTTTAAAACATATGAACATATATCTATTATAGCATTTAAAAATCTTTTGAATATTTTTTTCCTTGAAAACAAAAGAATATTTCCTTTATTTGACAGTATTGGTTTCACCTTATGATACCAGACAGTTATTTATTCAGAGGGATGGAAATAATAATTATCATTATTCAAATACCTAAATAACAGCCATCCTACTGATACCCAGAACTATCACATATGGCTTTAAATACCTCCCAAACTCAAAGGATCATCTCGCAGGTGTAAACTACAGTCCATCTGTGGTGTGTTTCTAATTAAATCTCGAGCCTTTGTTTGGGTTAGATCCACAACTTGGCAGACACTTTCTAGGCATGTACTCATAGCAGAGGCCCTTTTAATTATAGAAAAACAACTTTGTTTCCAGCCAAGTCAAGAATATATGAAACATGTATAAAATGGGATGTATGGCCTTTTCCAGACACTCTAGCTATCTTTATAGATGGTTTTTATTATGGGATACCACAGTTTTGAACAGACAGTATTTGTGCAAATTTACAGGAAACAAGTGAGAGATCTTCTAAGAGGGGGAAGAATACTTTTTCCTTAAAAGTATTTTTCAGGGGAAAAAAAAAAGTAACATGTCTAAGTTACTGATACAATCCAACCAGCTAGATCACTTCACAAATCAACTGAACATCCATCAGCTGGTTTGCTTTTGGTTGGGACAAAAAAAAAAAAAAAAAAAAAAAAAAAGCCCCAAACCTCTGGCTTTGGCAAATCAAAACATCATCTCCTTTAAACATTGCTCTCTAGAGCTCCTGCACTGATTCTTCCACAGTTTGCTCCTCCACAGGCTGCACAGCCTCTTGCACATAAACGATGAATTCTGAAGCCTCCCCGCCCTGGGTATAGACAGTCACTGTCTCGATGCCCTCCACCTCGTCTGAGGACACCACCAGGTGATGCTGCTCCGACAGCTCCACCGAGGCCTGCTGCAGCGTCTCCTGGATCATCAGCGTGTGGTTGGCTGACTGCTCCTCTTCTTTCACCTGAGGAGACATTGGAGGGCTTACAGAAATTTCACCTTCCCAAGAAGTACCTTGCATTGTGATGATTAATGGAAATACAGCACACAAATTAGCAGTCACACGGTTTTGAAAGAAAATGTCAGTTTTGCAGAAAATGTGCGCACTTTTGATTAATGAGTGTGTAGCTAGGCAGAAAACTGAAAGCACCAACACAGCATCTCAGTTCCATGCACAGAGAGCTGCAAAGGTTCAGGAACACTGGTCTTTAGAGACAGCTTTAATCTCTCAGCAGTCACTCATTCAAAACTGCTTTTATTTAAATAAATCTGAACTCAATCAATTCCTCTAGTAGCACTGAGTTGAAAATTCGTTCAAAACAATGTGAGAAAACATCTGCTGTACCCACCTTTCTTTCCCTAGTCAATGGCTGCTCACAGAAGTGCAAATTTCACTGTAAACCTTAAGGGAATGTATTAGAAAAATGTGAAATAAGTATCACTAAAATAGGTTCCTAAGGCCTACTGTTTGTGATGCAGCAATGTTTACACTATTGAAAGGAGAGTGACAGAAACAAGTGAAAATAAAAGATTTTTTTTACTGAACATTTTGCTTCTTGTCAAAATTTAAAAAAGCAAGAGAGTTTGGTGTTGGAATTCCAAATTCATACAGATGCCTGTCAATTACTGAAATACAGTACATACTAGAAAATACGCAAAACCAAATCTTAATCCTCTATCAGACCCATATAAAATTCCTATGCAAAGTACTCCAGACAAGTATAAATAAATCAGAAAACTCTAAGTCATGTGGAAGAAATGCTCTCAAATTTTCAAATTCTCTCAAGTGCTAGTGATGAAATACTCTACTTTTAAGGAGAGAATGGAACAGCAATTTTTCAGAATGCAAGACAAAAGCAAAAGCATTTGTTAGGGGGAGGTGTCATTGCCTGTGGCTGGAAGGCTGGAATGAGATGATCTTTAAGCTCCTTTCCAATCCAAACCATTCTGGGAATCTATGATTCTGTTTGCTGGAGCAGAGTGAGCTCTTGCAGCACTGAACTCATATGTGATCTTAAAAAGAAAAGGTCAGACAGCCATGGTAGATTCTATGAAGTGTGGAATGTAAGTTACAGAAGTTAGAAAAGGGTTAATTTTTTTGTTAGAAGCTGACTCAAAAAAAAAAAATAGCATAATCAAATTCAAATACATATAATTAAGATCATTAATGCTGCTTAAGCGGGGAGAGAGAACAGAAGGGAAGAACTATAGTGAAGATTCCAAGGATCTGTTTGGTCCCTTAGAGACAGCAAGGGGAAAAATAGTGCCTATATGTTTGTTTTCCTGATGCTCTTTTCTCATATAATTTTTTTTTTCCCTAAGCAGCCATTCTCTTTGTTATACAGTGACTTTGTTTCTGACTTTTCTATTTTGTGTTTAAAATATCTGTCAGAAGAAGATTTCAGAGATTCACAGGCCCCTCAGGATTTCACAGCACTGAACTTTCACTCAATTAAAAAGGCTATAGAAAGCTTTTTCTTGAACAACAGTAAGTATGGCCAGGTGTTAAATTATTCAGAGGGCCCCAAGTCAGTATGGCAGTAATACACTAATGAAATATATATGGATTTTACCTGGTGAAAGATTTAACACCTAAAGGGAATCTGGCCATTGTCACTGACCTTATTGCAACAGCACAGTCATACCCACTGTTGTCCACTCTGGCTTCGTTGCACAGGGTTCAGTTTACAGGGATAAAAAATACAGGAATGGAATGAAGTCCTTTTCACATTCTGTTTCTTTTATCAAACATACAGCTTAAACAGCTCCTGCTGAAGTTCAAGCTCAACACCCTACACAAGTAGATGATGCTGGATATTTTTCTTGGCGCAGTAAAATTTGCAACCAGCCTCAGACAGAACAATTGATGTTGTCTCCAAATGCAGGTATCATAGAATCAAAGAGTCATAGACTCATCGAATGGTTTGGATTGACAGGGAACTTGCAGATGAACTAGTTCCAACCCCTCTGCCTGGGCAGGGACACCTCCCACTAGGCCTATCCAGCCTGGCCTCAAACACTCCCAGGGATGGGGCATCCACAACTTCTCTGGGCAATCTGTTCCCATGCCTCACTGCCCTCTGAGCAAAGAATTTCTTTCTAACATCTAATCTAAGTCTCTCCTCTTTGAGTTTATAAACAATCCCCCTTGTCCTTTCCCTATCTGTCAAAAATCACTGTCTCTTTTTTTACAAGCCCCTTTCACCAACATACACCTCACTAATGGAAGCTTGAGCCTCTCTTTGAAAAACAAGGAGCTAAATAGTGAAAAAAAACAAAAACCACATAGCACTGTAAACTTGCACCTCTTGCTGCACCTAATGCACCCTTTTTTCTTATTAAATTATTAAAGAAACCCTAAATCCTACTGAAAGCAACAGAGCTTTAGTGAATTCAGATACCAAACTCCATTTCCATAACTCTCCTCTTTCCTGAGGGTACTTGCTCCACTGTCAGCTCCCCTGTGGAAGTTAAGGACATACACAAGATCTACTAATGAATTTTGCAACAGGCCATGAAAAGTCTAGTCACCATTGAATTCAGAGAGGAAGCTGCAGTTAAAAATGTTAGATAATTAGAATCTCACAGCTTGTTATGAATCGGCTCACAATTACAGCCCTTGATGCTAGAGATGCTCAAATAAACACACCAATAGGGGTGTCTAAAATGTGGCCCTATAATTATGCAATATACACCAATCCCTCTTGTTTTAGTGCACTACACATAACCCTCTGACAACATGCCTCAGGCCAGAAAAATGATACTACATTTGCTAAGAGCTGCAAGAACGCACAGTATAGTATGAGATGGATCTCACTCTTGTCACTCTAAATCAAAACCCATAAATAATTTTAAATATAGCTTTGTGAATGTACATAAATAATGAAAAGAGGAAAATAAATAAAGCATAGTTGACACAAAAATGAAATGAAAGCAGAATCTCATCCAATTCAATAGAAGCAATCTAATACTTACTCAGTTTTATATCCTTTTGAAAAGAAAATGGCCAATAAAGAAAGTTAATTTAAACTCCCTACCTGACTTTATCAATGTGGGTTTATTACCCTTGTCATGCAGGGTAAAGAAAACTAATGCCTTTATTTCTGGTGTTTCCAGCTTCCAGTATCTTTTTTTGACAGCTATCTGTAATCCTTTTAGTTTGACAAATCACCACATTATTTGGGATATTTACATTTCAAATCAGTTCAATGTTTACATGCTTCTGTTTGGTTCCTATTAGATTGTTCCACAGGGAATAATCTCAAAATGTTAATTTACATCTTTCAAATTGATGAAACAGTGGGACAGCTGCCATCTGAATGAACGAAGTCACCACACTCAATTCTCTTTATTGGCTTCTGAAATCTTTCGAAGAGCAGCATCCAAGACCTCTTTTCTGTTTGAGAGTCAGCTGAAAAGCATCTGTCTGCTTATCCTTCGTTAAAGAATGACAGCAAGGAGCTGAAGCCACACACAGCTGGCACATTAAATCAAGTCAGTACCTGCATAAATATTCTTTATTAACTAAATCTGTCTCTTGCAAAAGCCAATGGGACTTTCACCATCATGTTTTCATAAGAAGCTCAACATCTCTAAGTTCCAAATGTTCTTAATTTACATATCCAAGGACCATCCAAATACATGGAAGTACTCATTACAAATGGGTCTCTGTTAGAGGAATTTTGTCCTCTCAAAACAAGAAAGACTTTTCAAATTTGAAATAATTGAATTCAAGACATTAAGGAAAATATACTTCTTCCCTTTCCTGAAAAGGAGTAAAAAAAAATATTTGCAGTAAGATGCTAAAGCCTTTTCCTTACCCTAGAGCTCATTCTGTGAAATACTGTAATATCTTCAATTTTATTTGAAGTCAGCAGGAGTTGCACGTCCATTGTGCTTAAAACAGTTTTGCTGGGCCTGTCCCCGAATCCTCAGTAGAATCTTTCCCTTGGCTTCAGGTTGAATGCTGCTTTTCAGTTTACCATGAAGCAGGAAAGTTAATCACAGAGATCTTTCAGATTTTCAAAACCTTACACTAGGCTGCAGATGCTCCTATTTATATCAAAAAACATCAGGAAGAAAATATATATAATATCTGCAAAAGGATTAAAATGAAAGCATTTTAGATCACAGACAGCACCTGGATATGTGATGTGTCAGCTTACACTGGTGCCTACAAGTTTTGTTCAGTATCATTTGAGTAATTTCAACTCTTTCTCAGTTCTAGTTTACATACAGTTATATTGTGTGAAAAAGACACAGAGAAAACACCATAATTTGATCACTTGAATCTCTATAATGAGCTACAAAACAAAGACAATCTGGTGCACAATGGTTTTGGAATAATAAGAGGGTTGAGTATGAAAGAGTTGCTTTGCATAAAAAAGCAAGGAGACAAACAAATCTTCATATTGTTGATGCAGATTTTTAAAAAGTGTTAGCACTTGGCTGGTTGACCATATCCTGACACAGGGACTGTGGCTGGACATGGCACTCTTCTGGAAAAATGCTGGATCATCCCACCTCCTTGTGAGGCAGAATGGGAACATTGCCATTGTTTTAGGAGCTCTAACAGGAGAGTGACCTTGGCTGAGATTATAACTGTATGTTACAGATAAAAAAACTCCTCAAAGGCTGAGGGAACAGAGCCTCAGCCCCATCTGCCCCATTTAAAACTTTCCATTGCTGTTACTGTCACAGGAAGCATCAGATTGCTCTGTCTTCTAAAGCAACTACAAAATTGACAATCAACATGTCTATAACTCCATATACTGGCAAATTTTCTAGATTACCACCAGCACCCAGCATCATGTCAGGTCCAATCCAAGCCAGACTGAAATCCAAGGTGTGCTGCCAAACTACAATGTTCAGTAGCCTCTGATGTGACAGCCATGCTAATAATAGGTATTTACTTTTGAAGATGTGCTATGCTATGAAATTATTTTCTGTGATCTACTTTGAGCTGATGTATAATCTTGGCTCTGCCTTCCTACTGCTGTCACTTTGAAGAAAGTGACTTACCATGGTAGGTTTTTACTGGAGCCTGAAGAGATAAGGCTGAACAAAAGGATGAAAGGAACTAAAATAAAGGGCGAAACACATGGAAATCCAATATTTTCTGGTTATCTTCTGAAAAAGATCTGTTTAGTTATTGTAATAGCTGATATACTTACTCTCCAGAACACATTATGTCTAGGTTAAAAATAGGTTACTATCCTTTTCAGGAATAGATTTAACCTTTCCCTTCAGTCTAAAGAAGTAGTAAAAATGTTGGTCCTGTCTCATCTTTCTGAGTGGAAGGAAAAGAAAGAGAATTCAGCAGCCAACTACTGCTCTTTATTGTTATTATTTATGTAGTGCTTTGGATCAGGACCTGGATTGTATCAGCTATGCTACATGAAAAGAGTAGTTCATATCCCAAAGGCCTTATAATTTCAGCATAAAACAAGAGAAAGTAAGCAGACATAGAAAAAGGGAGGTGAGAGAGTAAAACATAAATGAGACAGTGTGACAGGCATTAGTGTCAATATACAACAGTCTATCCACAGATAATTGCTGTCATCCTATTTTTGACAAGTAATTGAGAGGAGACAATGAGGTACAAATTGCTCCTTATTAAAAATCCACACAACTAGGCAGAATATGGAAGAAGGCATTAGAAACTTGTTTGAAAAAAGTAATAAGCAATTAAATCTTCATGGACTGAGCAAAGGTAGGAGACAAAATCTTTACAGCTAATGAGAAATAGGACTCTAAGTTGGAAAGGAGTAAAAACTCAGGAAAGGAAAACAAGATTTTGTTTGATGTGGCAAAAAAAGGAACATAAGTAAACAGGATAAGAGAGGGCGATGACAAGAAGAGGAGAAAAAGTAATCTTTGAGGTTTTTCCTGAAAGAATATAAAAGGGATAAAACACAAACTGTGAATGTCAGAAAAAAGATTATCACAGTTAACTGTAGCATAAAATAATGATGGCTTGGGCAACCATTGTAGCTAAAAGGTTGTAATAAGAAACCATATAGGAGCCATCATTCAGAACAAATTAGCACCATTTAGGTATTCACCTGCAGGCAAGGCCCAAGAATGTTCTGGAGGAGGAAATCAGCTCTCTGGCTAGAAAAACAGGAAAGACATCCCACAGAGCTGAGAAATAAACGGACTTCTGATGAACAACTGTGCAGGAAGGCTGATATAATCACCTTAGTGATTAATAATAATGACTAGTGATTAACATAAACTTCTCAGCCATCTTCAGAGTGAGCTAAAAGTGATGGTTCTAGAGCACACAAACCCACTGCACTATCACAGGCCTAAAAATAGCCAATTATTAGCAAATTTGTCCATCCCTATCTAAATGAAAACCCTGAGAAACAGGTAACATGCAACCAAATTTAACTGGTTACTATAGTGCATACCAATGTAAACCTTTGGTTTGCAATCCAAAATTCTACTGCTCTGTAGTAGTAATTTGATGCAAAAATAAAAACTCATATTTGGACAGAGAACCCTACATGCTTTCTACTCTTTGCGTCAAAGAGATCTGATACAAGAAATATACTACATTTATGCAAAAAATTAATAAATTATATCAGGTAGTATCTTGCTGCCATTAAACATTTCTGCTAATAAACACTGGAAATGGAAGAGCAAAAACTAGAAGAGAAACTAGAGCTGATGGACACCAAGAGGAGGAAACACTTCTAATATTCTGGTTAATGCAGTGAGGGATTCAGGAACTAAACTTTCAAGGATGTTCTTCATATATTGTGAAACCAAGCATATGCACTTCGAATATCATTTCCTTGGAGAGTTACTTACAGCACTACACACTAAAAGAATCTCTTCTTAAAAAATAACACATCAGGGGTGTTCATTTCTGAGGGTAATGTTTCCTCACAGGAAACTCAGTATTTAAATCAAACAAATGTTTAACTTGGAAGAAATTTTTTATGGAACAACTAGTATCTTTGTTTGATGGACACTCTAACTGAAAGAAACAAACATCAAGGCAGTTTGTAGTGAAATGCTATCTCTGTTCTAGTTAACATACAGATTTTGCATGAAAAACAAATTTTTGAACACAGGCCTGCAGAAACAGTAAATCAAGGGTGTGTGTGATACTGCCTGACTGCTTATGTTTGGCATGTGAGCCTGGAAAATAGTCCACCCCTATAAATAATGGACTGAACAGCCTCTTCTAGCAAAATAATCAAAAAACCAAATGAATCAATCTCCACCCTAAGGCACAAGGGCAAAAGTCCATCTGTAATAGGACACACAGTGTTGAATGTGCAGAAGGGAAAGTCTCTTGTTTTATTCTTCCAGTTCCTTCACTTTCCCATGTGCTGTTCCCACAAAACTCCTTTCTCCCCAGTCTCTTGCCTGTATTACCATCCACTATGAAGAGTATTTCCTGTTTTTTTCTAAGCATTTATAAGCCTCTTTCCTAGTTGCTCTTCAAACTTAGCACTCTTTCCTCTTGTCTTTATCCCCACCTTGTTACTTTTTCCATCTTTAGGCAGAGCAGAACAACTCAAATGTCATGCTATGAAGAAATATCTTCATTAGCTCTTTTACAAAGAGATCCAGAGTGGATCCCTAGTAACTGAACAAGGATGGACTTCTCCTGCCATGCTGTCATCAAAGTTTCAAAGGGTATTTTTGCCAGTCTCAGATCCTATCAATAAAACTTCACATTACTAACTTCTTTTTTCCTCAGGCATTTGGTAAGAAATATATATTATGCTCCTTAACAGCTGCATATTTTCAGAGCTCACACAACTGGATTTATCCCAAATTAGAAAAAAATTAACTTTGATAACAGATTAGTATACTGACTCCCAGGCACGATTAATATAAAATCATTTCAAGCTCCAACCTTGGAAAGGTCTCATACACATGACACTAACAGAGTCAACAATGATTCCTATTTACCAAGCATAATCCAAGCTAAGCAGGGCTAACTTCGCAATTTTGGGGTTTAAAATCATAAGCTGAATTCCAATTCTGTTTGGAATTGGTTACTGCTATGGTGTCAAAGCCTTTTCTTTAATAAAATCATTCTTATAAACAAGAAATATGAGATTTCCTAAGTCAGAACTGATTTTTTTTCTCAACATGCAATTCAGGAGCTGTGAAGAAACAATCTGATCTTGATTTCACCTCCATTATAATGTGTACTTATAATTCAGTATACTTGCAGTAAGACCACAAGCAGAATGATTTAATAGAAGAATCCTTCAAACATGGTATATCATGTTAGCACACAGGTTGGGGAAGTGCTAAAGCATGAGCACTGAAGCATTACTGATACATACAGCTGGACTTATACAAGATTTTATGGATAAAGTGTAAATGGGACTTTTATGAGTGAAAAGTAAAGATGAGGACAGCTGTGGGAGAAAGAAAATTCTAGGGAGGAAAGAGGAGACAAAATTAGGAACACTATAGTGTAACATTTACAGCAAAAAAAAAAATCCTTTTAAAACATTCTATTAATTTAGAATTAGAAGAAATTTCTTGGTGCAAATAGAGAACATGAATGACACTTGCAAGGACTAGCTAAAAATGAGATAGGAAAGTAAGAACTGATGTAAGATATGGGTAATGTATGCCCTTACAGCAAAAGAAAAAAAACCCAAGTGGCATAAAAATCAGGACAAATACAGTAAATGTTCTTAAGGAAAAAAAATGGACCCAAGCTGCTAAGCAAGGACTCAGTGAGGCCATTAAAGGAGTAGAAATTCAGTGACAGATGTCAATATATTGCTGACACCCTGAATGAATTCTTTGTTTTACAATCCACAAGAGAAGCTGAAGGTCACAGAAGAAAGTGTGTAATACATTTTCCAGTAGGAAAGTGAAATATGAACATATCTAAAGGTCACTTCAAGGTAAACAATTAGGAACATATGATAATTAAAACCCAGCCAAGTCATAGATACAAATGAGGGATATCCCACAGAAAGCAACTCAGTATTGAAGAAAAAACCCAACAGTTTCTAACAGGGGAGGATTAAAGCCAAGTTAAGAACATTTAAAGACTTCTTTCCCTCAGATTAAAATTGGGTGTGCCTTTAATTTTGGAGCAATTTTCAGGTGGGAAGACAAGAGTTGGAAAGTAATTACAGCTGTATAACAGACCAGACTGATAAAAAAACCCAATTTTTCTAGAAAAATAAAAGGAAAAAAAAAGAGAAATCTGAAAAGAAAATTTTTAAAAGCTGAAAGATTCCAAAGGGAGGGGGAAACATGGCATTAAAAGAAAAGCAGCAAAGAGATTCTGTGCTCTGAGAATTGAATATTTCATTTGATATAGGAGTGGTGGTTGTAACAGTTTAGTATCAGACCAGTGAGAGTCACTGATGTATACACAGAAAAAGAAGTGATTAAGGCCTAGCAGTCTGCAAACTCAAAAGGTGAGAAATATGGATTGAAAAGTGAAGAAGAAAGTTAATTTGGAATATAAATATTTATTTAGAAAAAGTTACCAGTAAATTCAGAGGGTCCAAAAAGAAAGTTAATAGATTTTAGGATGACTCAGATATTGATCAGAGTTAACACCTGTATATTTAAAGTTTAACACTCAGGTATCAAAACATTCTCTAGGCAGCTCTACTTCAGCAGCCACTTTCTCCTATACCTTTAGTAAAATAACCTCAAAAGATGCATTCTTTTAGGGAAGAACTAATTTCAATAATATTGACAAACACCAATTGCTAATACTTGCTAATACTGACCCCTGAACAGGTCATCTCTATAGCACATTGGTGCTGGCTATACTATAAAAGTTGTTCTGAAACTTGCACATAATTGGACCACACTGTCTCTTCTCTTTAATGACTGAATTTAATTTTCAAATTTGGGTATGTTATTCTACAAAAAAGTACTAAACTCTTACATAGTTTCTAGTCAAAATACCTGTAAAGTATTGCAAAGGAACATCTGAAAATGCTCTGACTTCAAATTCTGCCTTGTCTTTGTGACATTTGGGCAGCAAACTTAGGAATTATCCAAGTACTTCACAGACCATGAACTTCACACTTCTATGGAGCTTCAAAAACTCAATGTTCAAAATACTACAAAAAATGCTGAACTCAAATGTTAGTTTTAGCACTCAGAATAATCAGTTCAGGTTCATTTAAATAAAAGGAGTTACTTAAACTCTTTGGGAAGTTAAAAGTTTCTCATGTACTTTCCTTCCCTCACCTGTCAAACACTGAGTGCAGGGACCCCAGAGAATCAGTGGGGAAAGGGAAAAACAAAGAGCCATGGTGAAAGAGAAGGAACAAGCAGAATTTAAAGAACACAGAGAAGAGAATGAAAAATGGCAGCAACCAAGTTAGCAGACATCTGTGAGGAGGAAATACTGCACAGAAGTCTTGATGTTTGAACCCAATAGGCCCTCAAACAGAAAATTATTTCCTTTTGCTTGCTGCACCAAGGACCACTTGAATTTTTTAGATGACAATGGCACTAAATGCCTGCACAAAATATGTTATTTTATAAAGCCTGAAAATACCTGCTAGAAAAAAGCTGTATTTTCACACACATACCTACATACACAGACAGGTGTATTTATTCATTGGTATGTTATATATTATATGCATTTTTAGATGTATAAAGATATATATGTATAAACATATACATGTAAACACACATACACACAAGCATGTGAACACACATACACACAACACCCAGTGAAAAAAACTAGGAAAAACTCTGCACGTGTCTTGAATGACCGTTTAAAATTTGCCCCTTGCAAAGTAATGCCCATTTCACAATATATATATATATGAAAATTCAATGTGGCTGGTTTAGAGAAGAAAAAAGCTCTTACCTGCTTCACCACTGTCACTGTGCCAGGTGCCATGGTAACCACAGAAGCCACTGCAGCTGCATCGTGGGATTCCGAACCCAACTCAATGATCTGCTGCAGGATGTTTACAGCTGTTGGATCCAGTCTTTCACCTTATCAGAAAGACAGCAGCCATAAGATCATCACAGTAGGACAGTTCTGAGGTTATGTGAATCCAAGTAGCACAGCTCTGGCTCGCAGTGCTGTTGGTACAATTCAAAAATCTCAACATTGTTGCACTTTAATAGCAGATCTATGGCAGGGATGTCTTCACAAAACAAATTTGCCCAGGGAACAAATGAATCAGCAAGTAAAGCCACGCTGATCACTTCTATGCCTATTTGATAGAGATCTAAAAGAATGCATTAAATAGAGAAACAACAGCCACAAGCCATAGCAGTAACTGCAAATTAGGAGGCCGCAAGACTTTACAAATCCAAACGTGTATTTACCAGACGTTCATCTTACACAGAACCTACTTGTATACTTATAACCATAACAGCCATTTGGTATTTTAGAAACCTCTGTTTACTATCTGTCTGGTCTTCTGCAATACCCTTCAACCTAGATGAAGTAGTTTTATCACTAACCTGCTGAAGGGAAAGGTTAATTGCTTGGGAAAACTCATACTGATCATTTTATAAACACTGGATCAGAACATATCTGTCCTTTTAAAAAATTTCTCTGATGTGTGTAGCCCTGCCAAAGGAAAGGGATGTTTACAAAAAACCAAAACAAAACATTTATAGTTGTACTCTCACTTCTCACAAGGTGTGAAAGATCTGAATGCAGAAAAGTATTTTTTGTTATGCAGGAATACAAACTCCCACCAATGGCCACCATTTCTACATGCCCATTGTTAGCATGAAGGAGATGTCAGACAGGGAAAGAAACTGTCAGGGTCACGTAAAACTGCATTACATTTGCTTTAATCACTGTCAGAGATAGAATAAATCCAATCTCCTAACTTAAACTCTTTCAAACTGAGGTTGATACTGTGATAGTAGTCTAGGTCAGGTATATGTATAAAAAAAACCCTAAACAACATAGGAACACCTACTCTAGTCTCTGGTGTTTTAACACTCTCAGAAATCTGGGCATTTTTTTTTCTCCTTTTTTTTTTTTAAACTTCCCATTTAGCAGCCATTATCTAATGCTATTCTTTTCCTCCTCAACCTGATACAGAATAGCTCACTTAGTTTTGTGTACCATCAAAATTGAGATTGTTAGCACTGTCTTGGGAATGTGGTAAATGAGCTATTCCACCATGTCACTCCTGCAGTCTTGCTGACTACAGCCAGAGAGAGAAATAATAGCCAGAGAATTGTCATTAGATACACACCATCTACTCTGCCAAGATAGCTAATTTCACAGTATATTTAATAATATAGGCAGGAAATTCCACACAGCTAATAATAAAGTGCAAAACAGGCAGTGATAAGTATTAATGACTTCAGGATAAAGAAATTCATAATGAATTATAATTTCTCATTTATACTTAAAGAAAACATAACCCCCAGAAGTATGTTCTGGACGACTTTATTTCATAATTTTTAACAGGAGGTCACAGGAGTTCGTATATTGCCCAGTATACTCAAAAAAAAATAGATATTTTGGAAAAAAAAAGGTGTATTTGTGTTCCAACCTAGAAAGAGGTAACTTACTGTTCTCAGAGGTGTATCTGAGGTTTTGTAATGCAGCCACAGCAGCTTGAGTGCCCTGAACATCTTCTCCAGCCTCTGTGATATGGAGATACTGAGTGGATGCTTCCTCAGAAACTTCGGCAGTTAACTTGCAAACAAAACCCAGCCAAGGAATGAATAATCTCATTTCAGTGATTTAACAACAACAAGCATGAGTTTGGACAACAAATACTGTAACAAGAGCTATACTGGGTGAAACAGAATTCAAGAAGAGCATTACATGGGAGACAGGATAATCATCCCACAGTGTTCTTCTAGATTCTACTTTGAAAGCTGTTTTCAGGATGCCAAGTTATCCTGACCTTATTTTTGTTGCACAATTATCTTGGAACTCACAACAGGGTACTGTACCAGAGTTTAGCAAATACATTTTGAGCAAAATGAATTTATAATGCAGATCTGTTAAAACATCTCAGAAGCTTGAAAAAAGGCATTTTGTTTCAGAAAAGTTATCCTTTCCATAAACTACGGGGTTTTTTTCAAGACAAGCTGTCAGTGTATATTCCTGCTCTGATGGGACTCTCTTTATAGCTCATTCAGCAACAGAGACATTCTTGCATCCAGGATGTCCCCTTATGTTTTCAGCTTTGGGCAGCTACAGGGAAAGTGCACAGAGAATTTGGAATATGGATAGAAGACTCTGGAAGTGCTACATTTTCAAATACTTGTCCTGTGTTCTTTGAACAGCTGTCCAAATAGAACCTACTCCAGTGTTTTTCAAGGACTTATCCTTCTGTGTGTGGATAGTCAGTAACTGTTAGACAAGACCTGCAGGTCAGTTCTTCCAAATTAGGTATTAGATTTGTGATAGGGGCCAGACTGAAATTCAGTAGAAGAGGCCTAAAACTGTGGGGGTCAGCCAGCTGCAGTTGACTTCTTTTTCCTCTCACTGGACTTCAAATCAGCCTGCTCAGGCAGTGGAACACACTCTGCTGGTAAACCATAATTTTTTAATAAAACTATCTAAGTCTGTGGTTTTCCCATCAATTCTGCATGGATCTCCAGGACTGAAGCTGAAAACATGGGACATATCATAGAATACTTACTCTGCATAACATTATAATTAGTTGAGCTGATCAATTAAAAAATTCAGTTTTCTAGATTCCAGCCTTCTCTGGACCAAGATACAAGCTTTTTTCTACAGCTTTGCTCATCTTACAGTTAACACCACTGAATATTAGCATATTACAAAATGCAGTAAGTTTGTCAATTTTATATTTTTTTGCTAAAGCTTTCACCTATTCTGCTGCAAATAGAGGACTAGAATCCTAAAATGCAACAAAAAAAAAAAAAAAGCATTTACAAGGTTGCTAACCCTATCACATATTAAAATTTAACACACATAGCAAGGCATGCATTTCAACAAAGATCCCATGACCTTCTGATCTCACATAAAGTCAGAACCACATTTTTTTACACATCTTATTTTTATCCTTACTTTTCTCCCCAGAATTTTAAAAAAATCTTAGGGTCAACGCCATTGTTATTTTGTTTTACCTCCCATTTGGTCTCCCCATCATTCTCCACTAACTTCATTCCATGCTTGTTTTTAAGATGCCTGTTGAACTCCCATTTTGTACCATACACAAAACTGCAAACAGGACACTTAATGCCACCTACAAGGAAACATAAATAAATTGAGTTATTTTCATATAAATTCTTTTTCAATGCAGTCATGTAACTATAAAATGTTTTCCTTTAGCCATTTGTCTAACATGAAAGATGTTAATATTTAACATACACATCAGTGGCATGCTTTATAATATTAAGCCATATTACTAATTATTATTTAGTAATATTTTTAAAATGTATCTTCTCTAAGACAGTTCTAGTTTTAAGTTTCAAAACAAACATTGGTTTTTTGTTGCTTTTTTTTTTCACATTAGCAAAGTAAACCAGGAAGAGTTAACAATGTAATATCCTCTTCACCCAAATATATTTGCTTGAGTTTTATGTTAACATGCAAACTGTAAATAAAGTTTTCTGTCTACAAATGATGCCTAGCATGAAGTTAGCACAATGTTTAATGTGCAAGTGTGCAGCATTACAGGTAAACTAAGCAGGATGAAATCACGAGAATCCAATTTTTAACATGAGATTAAAGAGCTTTTATTTCTTTTGCTTATGAAGGTCGTTTGGTCAAATGTCAGATCTCATTTGCTTGTAATTATGTAAATAAGGATTTCTCTTTTTTCCCCTCTATTGACTGAAGAGAACAAGAATGACCTGCCCAAGATAAATTGTTGCATTAGGCGACCAGAACCCACTGTAACAAATTTAACGGCTGGGGAAGTGCCTTATGCTACTGCAGCAACTGTGCTACCTGTCTGACTCCACATCATCGTGGCAAAACATGTTTCTCACCCATCACGTTCAAAGGCATCAAACAGACTCAGAGGAGCTGATTATAAGCCAAGACCTGGTTGCACAGTCTTTTATGAACAAGGTGATTAGAAAAAACATCCCATTTTACATTAATGGAAAGCTACCACATGGTAACCAGAGGAAAAAAACAAGGATTTTTATTTTGATAAAACAAAATGTAACTACACCCAGTCTCTAGGGTATTTTTCTGACACTTATTGTTACTATACTAACCCTCCTCTTTGCTAAGTCTTTACCAAACTTCATTGTTACAGCAGATGCTCCATATTCTATCTCTAAGCAAAACTGAAGCAATTTTACTAAGGGAAACTCAAAAAGTTCAGATTAAAATAGATTAAATTAGATAATATTATCAGTTACAGAAAATGAAATTACACATTAATTTCACATCAATCTGGAATATTAGGGAAAACACCTTGCTGTGAAACAGTGAACACTTTTCCGAATTACTTTGATATCAAAACTATTATAACAATACACCAGGTAAATTAAATCTGTAACTTCTGTCATGACTTTAATTAAATAACGTGTAATAGAAGCATAGAATTCAACTGGTAATGTATAACTCCATATCAGTGACTTGATATGGAAGCTCAGAAAAATTAATTTCTAGATAATTGTTTAGAATAATGAGAAAGTCAACAAATTACACACCTTTACTACTTTCAGTAACAAAACTGATGTTTGTAATAAAATACTGCAGGCAGATCTTACACAGCTCCACAACTTCATTTCATTGACATTTTTATTCCATTTATATTTTATTTTTATTCCATCTGTATTTTATTTCTTCCATTTCCTTTTTTATCTATTGGCTTAAAATCTCCACAAGATAATTCTCATTTTGTATAAAGAAAGCAGGTGATGACAGCTGTAAAACAGAACACTGAGGCCACAACTGGATCCTCACATATGGCCAGCACAAGTAGCTGCACAAATGAAAATCTGTCTTTCAGACATGTAAACAAAATGTTTATGGATGGGAGGGACTATCAGTGAGGAGAAAAGAAAACAAATTGGCAAAAAATTGTATGTGACTTGCCCAGCACAAAGCAAATGAAACTAAAAATAAGCCATCAACTGAGCACAGAGCCAGGGCCTTGCAGAAAAACTAGTGGGTAATGCCTAATACTCTTGTCCCCTTTGCAGAATATATCAAATTCTTACGCTATTTATTTTCCTTTATTACTTTATGATACTAAAACAAATGTCAGACTGCAGACTTCTGCTTAAACAAAGAAACACAAACATCCTCTGCAAAATCCCAAGTATTTCTCTGATCCTGGGTGATTCCAATTTCTACCACAAGCCCCGAAATTAAATAGTGCTGTCTATCCTTGGCAATGCAGTTGCTCCAATGAACACAGTCTCTCTTCTGTGAATCATTCATTTATTTATAAGCTCATTCTAGGAATCTTGAGTACAGTCCAGCAGTCTACATTCATATAAATATTTCCAATTAAATTTATTTGCGGTGCCTGCAATGCAGTCAAAAAACAGCTGAGAGTAGAAGAGATGAGCAAGTGCGAGGCAATTCACTGTGGGCTCAGTTGGTAACTTAGAACAAGCAGAATACAATACAAATAGATATGGACAGCTTTTATTAGATATTAATCTTTGTTACTTTCCCTTCTCAATTTCTTTTCAAGCCTTTTTGCTTGCTGGTACTCTCTCCTTTTCCTTTTCATCTACAGTCCCTTCATTTCACAGGATTTGTTTAATATCAGGCCTGAAAGGTCTTCTTCCTTTATATGAATACATGAATAATTTTCCAAAATTGCTTTTCAGATCTATGAATAGAGTAAATTGAAGCTAAATAGAAGCTAGTCAGACAGCAAGGTGCAACTTCTGGCCCAAGCAGCTCAGAAACACACAGAATCATCCAAAGATTTGGGCTGGAAGGGACCTTAAAGATCATCTTGTTCCGACCCCCCAGCCAACTGGCAGGGATACCTTCCACTAGCCCAGGTTGCTCAGGGCCCCATCCAACCTGGCCTTGAACATGGACATCCTGTCCAGGCATGGGACATTCACAATTTATCTGGGTAACTTTTTCCAGTACCTCACAGTAAAGAATTTTTTCCTAACATCTATAAGCTTGTAAGACACCTAGGTGTCACATATGACAAATATGACTTACTTATCATACTGCATAATGTGCCCACAGTAATCTGTTTGTGCTGTGTGAAGCAAATACAGATTTCCAAATCAGGAAAACCTTTATTAACTTCAATAGGATTCATGTTTATAACTTCCAAATGCAAATGTCTCCCACAAGGAACAATTCTTCCCCCAGCGAGATACTGAAACACTGAGAAAAATTGATGTTTCTACAGCATGATAAGGAATCTCTGGTCTTGTTTGGAGCCCAGGTGCAAGATCCATCTGATGCATCACAGAACAGGAAATTGAGCTGGCAAAGGAAGCTGCATGTGGGAAAATTACACCTATTAATACAGCTTTCTTCATTACAGAGCCCTGAGCAGAGACTCACTTCACAGCTCGTACATGGATTTGATGCCTCATTACTACTCTAAACTGCCTGACTTTTCCACAGGTGAATGTGGAAAACAGGCACAGCACTGCTGTCAGCACAGGAAATAAAAATGCTGTGTAAGGAGAGGAAGAGAAAGAAGGATGCCAGAGATGGAAAGAACAGAATAGGTTGTTTCAATTGTAAGGGATCTACAAGGACCACCAAGTCTAACTGCCTGACCAATTCAGGGATAATCAAAAGTAAAGCTGTTGTTATAGGCACAGCCCAAATGCCCCATAAACACTGACAGCCTTCAGGCATTGATCACTGCTCTGGGAAGCCTGTTCCACTGTTTGACCACCTTCTCAGTAAAGAAATGCTTCCAAATTCCCAGTCTAAGCCTCCAAGGCATAGTTTTGAACCATTCCAACATGTTCTATCACTGGTTCCAAAGGAGATGAGCTCAGCACCACCCTCTCTGCTTCCCCGCTCAAGAAGCTGTTACAGAGCAATGAGGTTGCCCCTCAGCCTCCTCCGAACCAGCCAAGCCCAGAGCCCTCAGGTGCCCCTCACAGGACATGACTTCCAGCCCCATCACCATCTTTGTTTCCCTCTGGGTACAGTCATGAACCTTCACATCCCTGCCTGGTGGATGCCCTGCCAGTCCAACGCTGACCACGCCAGGATAATCCTCTCTTTTTCCTGATGGTCATGCTGTGTTTAATGCATCCCAGGATGGGATCTGCCCTCTGGGCTGCCAGGGCTCACTGCTGGCTCCTGGAGAGCTGCTGCCACCCAGATCCCTGTCTGCAGGGCTGATCTCTCCACTTAGACTAGTGGCAGGCATTACTCCATCCTAGGGGCAGAAGCTGACATTTAAACTTGTTACATTCCATCCTGTCCAATGTTCCAATGTGGTGGGAAAAGGACAGCCACCACAGAACAAATTTAAAGACTCTTCTCTCTCATCTTACTCCAATGTCTCCATTTTAAGGCTACCCTTGCATCTCAACAACTTTACAGTTCTTTTGTTTCAGTGGAAAAGAATTATTTTCAGAAGTGCATTTATCTGGCTCCCAAAGGGGAGGAAAACCTAATCAGCATAAGATTAATTTTCTTTGTTCCAAACATTGCAAGTATGATCCCTAATTTATACTAGGAGAATTCATTCTCTCATATCTATTCCTAAGAGTGGCTACAGAGAAATAATTCCTTGCAGTGCTCAGATATTTGGAAAGTTAAACAAAGCTCCCCATAGTGAAGAGTTCTTCCTTCCTCTGGTTGACTACAAAATAGAGGCTCTGAGTACTGACCAAGTAAATATAACTTCCTTAAAACAACTGCAGGTACCCTATGGACTTGTACTGTCTGAGAAAATAATAGTAAAATTATGTTATATATTCCCACCTTGTTATAGATATTTACTTTTTTTTTTTTTTTTTGACAAAAGGAAACAAAGAAATGTTATATAAAACCAACACAGGCTCAGATTACTTATGTTAGTTACACATTTCCCCCTTATAGAGCAAGTTTAAAGGGAGAGTCTCAGACTGAATTATCTTTCTCTGCCATGATTTCACATGGATTAATGTTATTTTTATATTGGATTTTAACATGGATTAATGCCTTCAATAGATAAATGTTATGTGTTAGATTAACGATTTGGAATTACATTTAGAAATAATGTAACCTTAGAAGAATTACATTTAATTCATTATCTAATACGACATCATTATTTTGGTCTCTACTCCTCTTCAACAAAATCAGAAACTAAGGATTCCTAAAGATGAAACTGTTGGTAGTTTCTGCTAAAAAATATGGAAAACACTTTCTAAAATTATGAGTAACAAAGAAGGAAACTTAACTTATTATTATTTATTCTTCTTAACCAAGAATTAAAATATTTTCCCAACAATTCAATATTTAATCTGGCTTTCTCTTCTTCTTGCTCAATATTCCTCACACCAGGTACTAGAACTGAAGGAGCTTTACATTCAAAAACACACCTGACTGTATAATCAGTTGTTTGCTTTGGTTCATCTACCCAGTGTGTAACAGCAAAACTACTTATGGGACTCAGACAAATCTTCAATTAGACTGTTGAGATTTCTAATAAATTCTTGGCTTACTTACTCAGACAAGGTGTGCTTTCTTTGCCCATAAAAAAGATTCTGAGCATAACAATTCCTAACCTGTTTTACCTGTACTCTCTTTTCTCCCCAGATTTTTCTAGTGGGGGAATAATTTGCTGCCATTTACTCTTCAGTCTCTTTCCTTATGTTTGCTCAACCTTGCCCCAAGTTCAACCTTGCAGAATTGTCACAGAAATTTATCAACAGACTGTTAGACATTTATCACTCATTTTAACATAGAGTGATACTTGACTTACAAAAAGAGACAAGTGTAAATGATAAATGTATGCAACAACAGATAGCATAGGCAAGGTCAAACAAAACTTTGGTTTCCACACCCTTAAAAACCAAGAACAAAGGACACTGAATGAAGGCTAAAAGGTGGCCATTTCAGAATTACAAAAAAGGAACAATAATTTATCATATAGCACCCAATAAACTGAAGAACACATCCTGCATAAAAGTTTATCTTTACATCAAGTCTGCTTCAGCAAAAAAACCACAAAAACTAAAACAAAACAAGCTAATAAATCTTATATGGTGGAGACGTACCTTGTTGGATAAGAGCTTCAGCTGCAGGCTCCCCAGACCCTGCATTGACATACTCTTCATTAGGATGCTTCCTGTTGTAATGCCTCTTCAGGGAACCAGATATATTGCAGGAATAGTGGCAATGTGCACAGCGGAAGGGCTGGGAGCAAAAAGGAAAATGTTGGACTGTATTTCCTCACCTCTTCATGATACAGGTCTAAACTGCAATGTTTTGACCCCCAGAAACCATGTTCATTTCTGGGTTGGGTATCCTTCAAGGAAACCCTTGAAAATTCAAAATAAATTGAAGTTGTAATTAAACATTACCTAAATTTGCTACTTTTTGTTATGTACAAGACAGCAAATGTTCTCACTATTATAACATTATTATCCAGTTTTGTAATTCAGTAAATTGTGTGTTTTCATAATTGATGATAACAGGTCTGACCATGTGGAGACTCTCTACTATGAAATGACTCAGCTGCTGTGAGCTTTGGTCTGAAATAGGGCAGCAAGACAACTAAATAACTGAAAGTACAACACGATTGTATAGCCCACCTAATTTAACAGGTTTCCTTTCTTGTCCTTTTTTCCTCTCCCTTTTCTTTCACCTTTCCCTGGTGTTTGCATTTGGTGACCTGATTTTGGCAACTAAATTAATTAATTTTTCAAGAACACGTCTCTCTTCAACTGACAGAGAGACAAATTCCTAACGAAAAAAAAAATAGGAAAACAAACATTTGAGCTTAAAGTTAACCTTTGATAATAACTTTCTGACTGAGATATATCACAGTTATAGGAAGTTTGACACAACCATTAGGTCCTGTAAAAGCATGCATGACCAAAGTCCTCAGGGAAAGTCAAGTACCTCAGAATAGGATGGAAAATGTTTTATGCACAGCAGCCCCACCTAAAACTCCTCAGCAGAAAATGGTTGGTACAGAAATGTTCACCTAGGAGCTGAATTTAAAGTACAGAAATTGTCTGCAGTCAGGGTACATTGATTAGGACACTCTCCTAAGCTCGTTGCTCATGATCTTCCTTCAGGCTCCAAACAGCAAAAATAAGGAAGAAAAGTGATGTTCAGACTCCCTTAACCTTATGCTTCAGAGGGTACTGTAACATTCAGCTACTCACTATTTCAGAGATGCATACTCTTTCTATGGCTGAAACTGTCATTTTTTAAGGAAAATAATCCAGACAGACTGCTGTGCTCTCGTAGCACTCATTTCTGCAAGTCGTGCATGTTACCTGCTATTAGATAGCAGCACTGCAAATTCATGGAGCTGGGAAATATGATGGATTAAAGGATCATTAGGTCACATAACCAGTGACATTTCTCTGAGTCTGATAAGCATGCAAACAACTGTACTAGAAGGAGGTAAACATTTTTTTAAACTCCTTGAAACAAATACTCCTGGATTGATCTAATCTAGTGTTCAGTTCTCTTGACAGTGTCTTGAATTGCCAGACTTATGTGTAGGCAGATCCCAAGGTCAGAACCAGCTACATTTCAAGAACTGCACTGTGAGTACAGCCATCAAAAAAGGAAAATTATGTATTTTCATCTACAGAAAAACTTTTAAAAATGTAAGTCTGAAGCAAAAACACACACTTTTGTTCAAAATGTATCATCTCTTTAGATGACTTGTTTTGTCTTCCAAAACTTAAACCATCATTGAAAAGACTGCTTGCCTTGCTGCTTTATGGTACTTGTTAAGAATGCCTGCAGTGTACTCCTTTATAGAAGTAAAATGATCTGTTAGATAATGAAAGATGTTACATATGAAAATAGTATAATGTTTTCAATAAGAAATATGCTCACTGTTAAGATAAAACCTCACATTAAAATGAACATTTTCATAAATAAAAAATACTGTCTTTTCTGAAAAAGGAACCCGTATAATTCCTATTTACTGAATATAATATTTCACAATACATTGCATTAGGACATATCAAATTGAGAACCAATGTGAAATTTAGAAATAAAAACATACTACCATTTATTAAAATAAATTGTATCTCTACTCTAAACACTTCATTAAAAAATTAAAATTTTTCAAAACTCTTTCCAATGCATGTTTCAGATAAATGGGGTGGTTTAAAATTAATTCTCTTCAATTTTCTTCAAGTACATGAACTCATCTATAGTACAAGAGACTGGCAAATTTCAGGGAAAATTAAGGTGGGCAATGAACAGTGATATAAGGGGATTTGCTTTCATACCTCCATAGGACATTTTAAGGTACATATTAGATTTGCACCCTCAAGGACTGACAATCAAACCCAATACATTTGTTTCATATTTCAACATACAGATATTTTTGTCAAGTGAAACTACTATTTACAAACTGGTCATGAACAAAATAACCCTATCTCAAAAGTCCGAATATAAAGTCAAAATTTCCAAAATATTAAAATGTTTATATACCGTTAATTGTCATCAAACAAGAAAATGTGCCAGTTTTAATACTGTTATCTAAAGTTATGTGTATGTCTTAATAACTTTAAGCATGATTTATATGTTTTCTTACCTTGAAAGAGACATGTTGTTCCATATGACGTAGGAGCTGTGGTTTCTGGGCAGCTGTATAGTCACACACTGTGCATTTAAACTGCTTTCCTGAAATGAGAATAGGAAATGGAATAATTTTTTCTATTTAAGTTCAGAAAACTACTGATTCTATTTCCTCATAAAGATAAATTCCAAAATGCTAAGAATGAACGATGAACAATACGAGAAGCCTGGCACTTGCTCTGCAAAATTTTGGTTAAATAGACCTAAGAGCAAAGTAAGGGAGGAAAAAAGGCTTGAGTGTAATCTTTAAATTATAAGCATTAAATGCTCTGGATTCTCCTGGGGTAGTCACTTGGGAAAGAAGAAAATTGTTACAGTGCACCCGAAATGGAAGAAGGAAATCCATTATATACAACTGCAGGCACAGCTACTTTGCTATTTGTAAAGCACACTTGGAAATCCTTAAAACACCGATGTTTGATCATGTTTATGTGGGTTTAGTTATTTCTGTCCCAAGCACTGAATTGCTATGATTCAAATACATTTTCCCCTCAAAGCAGTCTCTCCCACTAAACTATTTTTTTCACTTATGATTTAAATGAACACAATTTCCTTCCTTTTATTCTCTGGGTTTCACACTCTCTTTCTCCTTATTTTGCCTCTTTAGATTCTATCAGTCCTGCTACCTCCAGTCAAATTATTTACAAACTGGTGCATTATTATGAGGTGCATTAAATACAGCAGGACTTCATTCCTGAATTAAATGTGCACAGCCAGCAAATTGCGTTTGACTGATGTGGAATAAGGATATGCTAAAAACTACTCCAAAAGTAAAAGAAACAAAAGGCAAAGTAGAAGCAGAATAGATATTCTGTATTATCACAAAGAAATGGGATTTCTTTAGATTCCAGATGCTGATGGAAAAGGTAAAAGCATTTTATACTAAGTGTGAAAGTTTCTATAAAACACGGCTAAGAAGAACAGGCTAAGAAGAACCTCTTGGTATCTAAACAAAATAACAAAAATCAGGCTTTCTGGTTTACTTCTAACCACAAACAGTAATGACGCTGGACTACAGAATTGCTTTCTATCATGTCACTCTTGAGAAGTCTGTCTTCTTGAAAGAATAAATCAGACACAAAACTACTTTATATTCCACAACTTAAATTGACCTTGCAGGGCTCTGATATTTGAACAAAAATTGCTTGGATTCATAAGTCAGGAAGACAAGACTCATAAACACTGAAACAGCTTTCAAATTCACTTATTTGTGAAATCACTGAAGAACACTAGATGTGTGCTGCTAAGAACTTTTGCAGTTCTGTAACTACAGGAAGGGACACTGGGCAAAGAGAAACTGTCACTCAAGAGGCTGAAAGTCCCCTGACAAACCACATTCCTGGTGACAAATGTTCTTTTTTCATAAGTGTTTGAAATACATGGAAAGTTTGTTGGGGTGGACTTAGTGTGAAAAATTACTTAAGACTCTATAGGCAGTGAGATCCTGCTTCACTGGAGCCAATGGTAAATTTCCCTTCCAAAGGTAGCGGGAATTTCCTGGAACAGTTTTGGAAGTGTGAAAAGCAAGGCAAAAGAGCCTAAGTCTTGGATTTATTTGTACCAGTCAAAAATGGAGGTTCACCAAAAAAGAACACAGACTTATGGAATGGTTTGGGTAGGAAGGGACCTTAAAGGTCATCTTGTTCCAACCCCCATCACCTCTGTGACAGGCTGGGACACCATCCAGTAGAAGCCACTGGAGTTATTCCAAAAGATGATGAGTTTGAAGACAGATAAAGAAGGCTCCTGGTAATAAAAATGTCTCTAGAGCCAAGGTTTTAGCCTGACCTAGCAGTAACTTATAAAAGAACACAGTTCCTCACGTGGCTTTAAATGTTTAAAGCTAACTTCACATTTTTAAAGCCAATCCAGACACGGCTAGATCCTGCTCAACTATAGCGCTACTCTTAACAGCAAATTTCAAAGCAACCTGAGATAAATTGCAATAATAACTTACACACACACAGATTTGTTCAAGAAATCTAACTAACACAGAAGTGAAAAAAAATTCAACTTTCATTGTTGAATTTCACTATTTGATCATGCCAGATGGTGAAAACAAAACAGAAAGGTTTTGAAATGAAAGCCTATAAAGAGACTTTTTTTACAGGGCCATAGAAAGAGACCTTTTCATTTTTCTTTATAGACTGATCGTGTTTGAAATTTTCTTTGCATTCAAATACAACAACTTGCCACCTTCTCATAGCCAGGAATCAGCTGAGGTTTGCATTTGGTAAGTAAAATCTTGATTCTTGCATATGCAGTTTAGATGCACATGCCAGACCTACTTGTTACTGATCAAGTTATTTCAAAATACTGGAAAGTACTTTTCAAATAACAAATGATTTACTAACATATAGCATTTCTGCAATAACTTTGGTAATAAAACAATAACTATAATCTTCCTGTAAGATGTAGCATATTGATGTAAAAGGGATCATCTTTCACTTGAACACACAGACATAACATTAAAAAATATCTCTGACACAAAAACTTCAAATATTTTCTAAAAATGTAATTGTGTGCTTTCTCTGAAGATGTAATTTGGGAAAAAAAAAAAGGAATGTAAATGAAATGGTCAATAAAAAGTGAAATGAGGTTTCATACAGTTGCATGAGTAACGAACATTAAGCTACTAAGTCATAATGAAGGTCTGTACAACTTATCCTGCCAAATAATTTACTTCAATATGATAATCACAGAATAATAAAATATTGCTGTGCTCTAAAGTTTGATAAAAAATGGGATACTTTTTTGCATGTGTATCTTGCTTTTTTCAGTTATTATCACAGAAAAAGTAAAACTGCAGGGCAAATGAGATGCTGTGTGTGAGACTGTAGAGAGTAAGTGCCCAGGTTGGCCACTGGCTGATTAGACACCAGGATCCTAATAATATTCTCATAGAATAAAACAGTAAGAGACTTAAACACAGAACTATTGGCAATTTCAAATTTCTATTGAGATAAACAATTTTCTGTAAGAACAATGAAGGCATACAAAATCAACACGAATTTCAGAGAAACCTACTATTTCAGAGATAGCTGTCTGTCTGTCACAGAAATTATTTCAGAAAGTTTTGAATTATTTCCCAAATGTTGTCTCTTGGGAATAAATAAAACCTGTAAATCACATGTGTTCAACTGAAAAGCATTTGTTAATAAGGCCTGTCATACAGCCAATGTTTATTGCCCTAAAATAGATTTAATAAACATGCACTTACCATCAGCAGTATGAAGGAGTTTATGGCTCTTCAAAGTGCCTTTTGATTTGAACTTTTTCCCACACATATCACAAAGGTGGGTTTTCTCCGTGCTGTGACGATTCATGTGAGCTTTCAAGTTGCTCTTGCTGCGAGTGGCGTACTCACAGAGGGAACATTTGAAGGGTTTAACACCTAAACATGAAAAAATATACCATGAAACAACCAGGCTGTGCCCTTCCGTGACAGGGTGGACACTTGCTTGAAAGAAATTTCAGATCATGTGAGCAACATGGGCAAAGAGAAACCCTTCAAAATTTGGATCTCTAAAAATAAGAAATTTCATCTATAGCTTCTGTGTAAATGATGCTGAACTCACGACAGCATCACTTAACTTGCTAAGAGAAAGGAGGAGTTCTTTCACAATATTGCCCTACTGAAGCCAGGTACTGAGTTTAGCCAGGAAAATACTGATATTTGGGCCTTGCTATGCCTCCCCTTCATTTAGAAGTAAAATCCAGACTGCCTATATTGATGCCGAGCTGGTGTCTCCCTGAAGAAGTCTTCAGGTAGCTACCTCCATTTACTACAATCAACAATCAAGTGAAGAAACCTGTTGTAAGGACTGTTTCATCAGGCAGTTAACATGAAAGCAGAATTTAAATGTGAAAGCTGTGTTTTATTGTTAATTAGTGTCAGATTTGCTAATGGTTCAGACACAAGCACTTAAAACTTCACTTCCCTCAAACTGTCCAAAGCACACAAAGATACCCAGTGCATCATCTAACAGAACGTCTGTAAGAACAAAGTAAATCCTTCAAAGAAAAGCTGAATAAATCTGAGCTGGCAGAGTAGTTCAACAGTTTCATGAGGGTCTGCACATTTTAGATTGATACTTGTGACCTTAAAATTAGATTTACAAGCATGAGGAATTACAGTCTGCTTTAAGCAGATTTGATTGCACACTTTGATTTGGGAAGAAATTTCTATTCACTTCTTTCTCCTGCTAGTTAGAAGACACGGGTTCCCAGTTCCAGTCAGAATAAAAGAACTCTGTCTACAGAATACACAAGGAATTTCTCTAACCTACATTCTGCCTTACCTAAACTCCTTAATGGAGGAAAGGCCATTGGAGAGGAGCCCTGCTCTGCTACACAGGCAGGAAAGCTCACAGTTAGAGCATTCAAACAAATGTGCTGAACCACCTACATGGGAACACTTGGGAAATGACATACCAGTTTGAGATACCAAATCCCATTATCCCCTTTATGCAGAGGGATGGCTAACGAACCTAAAATCATAGGCAATATGTTCCATTGATTACTAACGTGACTGAAGACCATGCAAGCTGTCTTCAACCTTTTATAAAAATACACAGACTGGGTAGACACAAGATTTTACTGTCTAAAGGTTTTAAATTCAAGGCATTTTTAACCCATGTGTTGCCACATTACTGGAATTTCTACCTAAAATAGTCATAAATATGATGAGCATTATCTTAGGGGATTTTGATCACTGTCAGTGTCTGTGGCAGCTAGCTGCTATGCTCTGCAGGATTTAATTAAAATACTCACAGAATTTTTATGTATACATCAAAGCAACTGGATTTCAATTGGTTTACTAACTGTTTTCCAGACCAAGGATTTTTGGACAAATGAAAAGGAGCAGCAGAGGCTCATAAGAAGATACAGTAAAGGACTTGTTTTAAAATACCGAGCATGTATTTAATTCACTCCTCCTTACTCACACAGAATATTTTACAGATGTTCATGAATGAGTTTTTGGAAAAAAACTGCATCAGAATTTTAATAATTTATATAAAACATTTAAATTTTCTGTTCATGTTCTGAGTGTGAAGTTCCATATGTGATCCAGAATCCATTAAACTAATTAATTAATCTCCAATATAGCTTAAAGTTTTGCATTTGAGTATAGAAATAAATTCAAAACTGTTTTTTTATGTCAGCAAAGCTTCAGTAGAATATGAGACGCATTATTTGCCCAAAAGCTTAAACCCAGAGTTTTACCTTCATGGGCCCAAATATGACGTTGAAGGTCTGATCCATTCTTCATAAAATAAAAATCACAGTGGGGACATTTCACAGCTCGTTTTCCAATAAGTCCTTTCAGCTGAACTCTTCTGCCAAGAATCTCAGAAATAGTAGTCATTGAAACCTCTGAGAGAAATTCAAAAGGTAGTAAGAACCAGAAGGACATGAGGGAATTTATTTTGTAAGTAATATAGAACAGCTAGATCCTGATTCAGCCCAACTCTTTAAAAGCTGTATTTCCCCTAGTCCCACTCAACACTGACTTGAGCAAAGAGCACAAAGACCTTCTTTTCCTTTAGGCTTTCTAGGATGCTCTGTCCTTTCTCTCCTGATCTGTGAACTCACTGTCCTCACTGCCTGTTAAAAAAAAAAAAATATATAATATTTTAAACATAAAAAAAATGGGTTGGGCCACTGGCACCTTCCCCATAAACTAAACTGGCACTTTTTTTTCTACAATATTTTCAAAAGCTTTATTCAAGATTTCACCCCAGATTTCCAGATGTCAAGGATCCAAAGACAGCTTACTACAGCTACAGTGGTCAGAATACTGATAATCAGCATTTAAAGGAAAAACCAGGCTCATGGAATAAATGTGACTGGAAGGGACCTCTAAGGTCACCTACTCCAACCAGGTTCAACTTTACAGTTACATTTTCAAAGTTACATCAAGTTGCTTGGGGTCATACCCTGTCCTGTTCTGAACATATCCAAGGATGCAGATTCTACAGCCTCTCTTGGCTTATTCCAGTGTTTAACCATCTTTACAGTCAAAACTGTTTTCCTACTTCTAGTCAGAATCTCCTTGTTTCAACTGACATCCCTTCACTGTACAGCTCCAAGAAAAAATCTCCCTCTGTCTTCTTTTTAATTAGATTACTGAAGACAGCAATTAAATTCCTCTCCTGGCCTTTTCTTATTCAAGCTAGACACACTCAATTCTGTGTATTTCCTTCATACGAGATAATGTTTTGGTTGTCACAGTGAAAAAGTTCAAAATAATGAAGTTTAATTTAAAGTGGCCCAGACGCATAATGAAAACATTGCCAGATGCTTTTAAAAATAAATCAAATTGCTCAATGCACACCAGATGAATGAAATGCTATCTCTTGACTTAATGAAAGTACAACACTCATGCAATCTAAACCTTAAGACATGAAAGCTGGTAACATATTATGCCCCAAATCTTATAAATTTGAAAGTTCCTGTCTAAACTTAGATTTTTACCAAAATCACCTTGTCTCCTGATGATCCGTCCCAGAATGAAATCACAGAAATCCTGCCTGAATTCATATGCACAGAGAAAATAACCTCAAAAGGTTAACTAAAAAAGCCCATGAACTGAGCAGAGATAAGTTCTAAGGTACCAAAAAAAGAAAAATACAGCCATAAGTCTGAGCCCTCATCTGCCTTTCGTGGTTTAGATGCTGCATTCATGACTGCAGGCTAGGATGTCTGCTCACTGGGGAGCTATGGAAGCTGACGCCTCCCATGTCTCAGAACTATTAAGAAATATCATATTAAATCAGACAGTAGATGAAAAAGGTAGATAATTCAGAGAGCTGGAACCAGAACCCAAGACTCCTCCTTCACTGCTGAGTACAAAAATCATTGGGCAATAAAGCCAAGCTCTCTTATCTCTTTGGTTTGAAATACTGCTCTGCCAAAGTCTACAGAGATTTTGGTCTCATGGCCTTTATGGGACCAAAATTCAACCCCTCTGCAAATACAGAAGAGGAAGGAGTACTTTTTGATTTCACATTTTCTCCTTGATGAAACAGAAAAGGGAGTGGGGCATGCTGAATGATACCAAGAAAGGAAGGAGAGGGGCAGTTCTAGAAATAACATTTTAATGATAAATATGAAAGTATTTCAGTTTAAATTAATTTTTGATATGTTGTTTTAAAATTCAATTCCTGTTAACGGCACCCATCTTTCCTTTCATCTTTATTCATTTTCATTTATATTTTTGAAAACAACTGCACTTATACCACTGCAGTATTTAATAGCTTATACCATGAGACCCCGCACATTTATTTGGCTTGTAATTATGTATGGTGTACAAATAAAGGATTTCTTCCTGATTAAAAGGAGAAAATTCACAGAAATAAAAAAGATTTGTATATTAATTCTCTTCCATATATTAAAACAGGGTTGTTGCAAAACAATTGCATAGGCAATCTTAGATGTAGTATTTCTTTAGTACCATAGAGATACATCTAATAAATCTGCTATTCTGCCTTTAAGCTCTATGCACCTGTGATACATGAATGAAAAATGAAAACACAAAATAATAGTGCAGATTTTCTTTTTAAATCTTACTTCTATTGTAAGAGTTTAAAGACCCATTTGAAAAAAAATATACTATACTCTTTTAGAGAGATTCAGATACCAAACAAATTGTTCAGGAGTATTTAAATCCATAAGTTTAGTACTCCAGGGCTCCAGAGTTAACTGGTATTTCTGGACCTCAGACACAGCCTACACTGATCATTCAGCAGTCAGTGGACCAGTGCAAGCTAATGGCAACATGTAAGGGCACAGAACATCATGTCCTGCCAGGTCACAGGTCCTGTTATTTAGGGAAGTCTCCTATGCTCCCTGCCTGAGGCAACACGAAGGCTTTGAAGGCACAGTTCTTGAGATTCAATTTCTATGCTTACTGGTGTTATACCTCCTGACTACAGTATAGCTCAGAAGCCTTTCCTCATCTCAATTTCCTGCATCAGACATGTCCTCTGACGTACGACAAGCCCTCCAACCACACTGCTCTGGAGTGGTCTGCAAATAAAGAGGTTTAGTAACTAAAGAGCTGAAGTGGGAGTTAAGGACGAAATCAAAGCGAAGGAAATTGTTTCAAACACGGGTCTAGCACTATCTAGTGGCAGTAGGAAGATAAACTACTGCTTTACCTATTATGCTGTACATCTGACAAGAAAGACAAGGAAAGTTACATCATTTTAATTGAACTTTTTTCCCCTCAAATTCAGTCTGAGCATGACCAATGTTTTCCTTCTTTGTCTCCAATTACGTCAGGCAATAAGGAGCACTGTAGATGAATTAATGAAAGTGTCACCTCTCCCTCCTCTGCAGTAGCAGCAGGGCTTTCTATCCAACATAACACAGGTCTTGAGAAGCAGGAAATTAGGGACACACCAGTGTGGCTCTGCTAAGTTCACATCAGTGAGGGTTAAATCAGTCTCCACACCAGCATTTTCACATCAAATTCCCAAGATCTGAGAAAGGACTGTTTACTCAGGTACAGCACATTGACTCACCACATTCATGCTCCCTTGTACTGATAAATCAGGGCAACAGAGTGCAAGGTATAAACAGAGTCTGGAGCAGTTTGCTGGATCCAGCCAGGCTTGCCAGCTTCAGGCCATACCACATCCCAGCTGGTTCTAGCAGGAGCCCAGCTACAGACCCCAGCTGGCCCTGGAGGTCCCAGGCCACACACAGGGCCAGCTCTGCATTCACATTGTCACCTACAGACAATTCATGAGCCCTAAATGCATTCCTGTCAGTTCATGTAAGGCCAGTAGGAATTTTACATCTCCTGGGGTGCTACAGGATGTCTATATGCCTGATCCTGAACTTCCCAGTGCTTAACTTGAATTCACCCTTTGCCAGATGAAGAAAGATTTTAGCACAATTTCTTAGCACAATTACCTGACATACTCCACAATACACAAGCTCAAACAGTAACACTTTTGACTCTAAATTCTAACATCTGCAAAACCAACACAATTCTTACTCTAAACCAGCTGAATTAGAAATAGACTCTTCTCTTTCTCAGGAATATAACCACATTACACTGCTCATTCTAAACCTTTATCCATTTATTGCAATAGACTGAGAAATCTTCCTTGATTTTTTTTTTTCTTACCAGGGTGATTTGTCTTGATGTGAGATTTTATAAGTCGATCTTCAGAAAATGACTTCTCACATACAGGACAGGAATAACTCTTTTTATCCTTAAGTGAGAAAGAAAGAGATTGCATTTTCAGTCTACTGGTATAATCACTATAGTCATTATTCAGTAATACATGGTTCTCAACAAAGTTATAATTCAAGGTTCAGTTTTTAAGGAAAAAATGAATGTATTTATAGTGAAATAAGTGAAGGAGAAATATTAAAAGACTCTAAGCACATCATTAATCCTCATGAATACAGGGCTCCAAGTTACAGCAGATGAGAATATGCACAATAAATGTAAGCATTATCTTCTGACTGACTCTGTAGAAAATCAGGAGTCTAAAGATCAAGTCACATAACAGAAGAACATGTATTTGGTGTAAGCACTAATATTTAGGGAGTTTTCTTTTTTTTTTCCACAAGTCCACTCTTCTGAAACCTAAGGATCAGCTCTTATCCTTCTGAAGACAACTACCACTATGTGGACTTACAGAATGGCCTGAAATTGAGTAGCAGAGTTAACAAAGACTCCTTTGAGTAGCAGAGTTAACAAAGATGCCATTACTTATTCAGTGTCTACATTTGTAACTACTTTATAAATATTCAGAATTTTATGTATTACCAATAAAGTCTTATTCTACTATTTTGATTTAAAGACTTACAGACTAGTGTGGATTTTCTCACTAGTGTCACTGATGTTACAACATATTTAACACTATCAATCAAGTTCTCCTGGAGAGTTCTGATGTAATTTCTTCCTCTATGCAATTTTATTTTGTCTAACGGTAATTTTCATGTTTTTACAAATGCATCTAATTCCATGTATAAACGTAGGGATTTTCTCCATTACACTTCGAATTAAACCTTGACAGTCATAACATAAATTGGAGAGACTGATCTTTTCAGAAGTATGTCCTGGCACTGGATGCTCAATCAAATGAGTGGGTCATAGTCATCTCTGCACTGAGTGGATTATCAAAACCACAGATGGAGGGAGTCCAGTTAGTCCTGACAGCTGGGCAGGTGCCCAGGTAACACATTACCTGGTTGGAGAGGTGCAGCTACCCACCTACCAGAGATCTCTGAAAATGTGAGCTGAAGCCACAGGACAGACACTTCACTACTTATTTTAGGAGGACAGAAATACTTCCTGAAGAGTGTGGAAGGAAGATTACTGATCAAAATGAGACAGAACCCTGTGTTATGAATGAGATATTTGGAGATCACAGGAGAATAAGGGTCCTGGACTCTACCAGTTTCTGACCTTTGATCAAAGAGCATCACTGACTAGCAAGGAGGGCTGTACAAGGAGGTCATTATTGTCCAGATGCTGCCCAGATGTTGTACAGTTTTAAAGGGACACCTCTCTTAAAAGGAAAGCAAAAATTGATGGGTTTTCATGGCAGACAGGTTTTGGAATTTGATGCAGCACTTGCAGTCAGTCTCGTACCTCTGAGAAACAAATCCCTGTGCTGATGTACCTACAAGTTAAATCCAGCAGTAGCCCTAGAACACTTGGGCTGAAATAGCAATAAATACTCCCATGACTGTAGGATATGGAGCTCTCACTGCCCTTAATGTGCAGTGGCACAAGGAGAATTCTGCCTGAGCTGAGAGTCACTTGCTCCTGTGAGAAAACCTGCACCAGGGGCTGGCAGCTACACAAGGATTACCACCCTGAGGACAGTATCTTGTTATGATGGAGTTGAGGCTGACGTAATTTTAAGCCCTAAGAATCTTAAGGGAAAAAAGGAACATCAGAGAATATTAGGTGAGTTTTGGAAGAGATTCAAGGAGCCTACAAAGCTGACAAAACCTTCAAAAAGAGCTGTTAATTTGTGGAATGAGGGTCTCTCAAATGATGTAATAGAAATCAGCTACTGAGGATTTTGGATTTCTATGTGAACACATTACTCCACTAAAGATTGTTAGATTGATCATAACAGAACCCCATAGCAATGTCTGCACCTTTTCAAAGATGGAGTTGCATGATCACATTCATAATTTGGCACATATGAAAAAACCAGCACACTGTCACTGGGGGCTCTTGAACTGAAATTTGTTGACGGATCTTGGTCTGTTCCTCAAACTTTCTACATATCTGATTTCAAAATATCCAATAAATAAAGGAAAAAAATAGTATACTTTTAATGTACAGTTGGGTGTTGCTGGTTTTGAATACTCACTGAATTAAGTATTTCTCAGTGTGACCAGAACACTGAGACAAATGTTAAACAAAAAAAAAAAAAATCAACACTCCAATACACACACACTACTTCAACTGAAGTGCTGTTAACTGTGACAGCTTTACATTCCTATTAATATTCCTGAGGAAGACAAGGCCATAAGCCTATGTCTTAGAGGAAAAATCAAAATAATCAGTAAATGCATCAAGAGGTATAGAGCTCCATCTATAGCTACATCTTTCCACAAGACGATGGTAGCAAAATTCTTTAATAATGAAATAATCCCAACAGCTTTTTTCAAGCTGTTAGAAAGTTATCCACATCAAGTTTTGTAGAAGTGATCTTCAAAAGGGTTCTTTTCTAGGGTAATAGAGCATGCCTAGGAGCACTGAGTCCCTTCAAAGTGTGTCTGTCAAGCTCCAGTTTCCCACAGAGCGTGCCCAGCTGAAGCCAAACCTCTCCTTGCTGGGTATCCAGGCCACTGCTGCCGAGTGCTGGAGCTCATGCTGCCAGCTTGGAATGCTTAAGTGTCCTTCTGTTACTGCCCTGAGAGCTTATCTGAGTCCTTCATGTAATCCCAACACTCTCAAAAAAGCCTTTAAAAATCCCCTGTTGCAAATGAAGTATTTCAGAGCACTCAGACCACAAGACAGAGCCTCAGATAAAGTCTCCTGCACCACAGATCCAGCTCTTCAGGTGCCCCGGCCATAGGTGATGACAGAAGCCCTTTGAAGACTGAGGTTGCAGTAACACCTGAATCAAATTCTCAGCATGCAAGTTTTCCTCTGGTAAGAATGAAAGTTATTTTTCCTATGCCTTATTGGACTAGCTGCCTTTTAAATGCATTTGAAGGTTTTTTTGAAGGACAGGAACAGAAGCAAAGCATGGAGAGAGCTGGATCAACCTTTGTTAGAGACCAGCTGCAAAGTCCAATCAGCTATTTAAATTTCAAAGAGAATCACTTCCTAATACTTGCTCAACAGCCCTATTAGCCAATTTGAGAAAATATAAGAAACGTAATTCCTAAATAAAGGAAGGTTTTTCACTGAAAATGTTGTTTACATTCCATAAAACAGGAATTTAATTAGGTATGTAAGTATTCTTAAACCTAGTGAAAATAAATTAGTCTAATGCTATCACAATTTTTCTTGTTTATGCTGTTTTGTTATTAAATAAGGCCACTTACATAATAATCACAATGCATTTCTCTTTATATAAATGAATTAAAATTGTGCTAAGAAAGCATCAGCTATATTGCATTATCCATTTACAGTGCTCTAAAGACAATTTTATTTCTCTGAGGCATGTGTTTCAAGATAATTTAAGGGATATGTATACAAGTATACAGTCACAAAAAGAAAAATTAAAACCCTCTACTAAATATTGGCACTCATAGAACATTTCCAGGAAAAGTTTCCACAACTCAATTAACACAACATTTGATTGCATAATTTTGTAGAGGAATAGAGGGCCAAAGCCTGCTCCCACATCTATTCAGAGCAACAAAAATTTAATTTCTAACCCCCATGAGATCAGAATTAGACCCCTGAGTTACACCTCTGAGGAGCAAAGACCTCCAGAAATCTTCACTATAGTTTTCATGATGTTCAAATTAAAATTTTCCCAAAAGATTCCTGCATTAAACTGATGTCCCATTAAAATGAAACTCAGCTAAAGTACTTATGAGACAGCTGTGCACATGTATGAAGGAGGCTACAGAAAAACGTGCAGATGTTTAGACAGACTTTACTGAAGTCTGGCAAGAAGCAGAACTCAGCCCACAAAATGACAAACACCTGCATACAGTACTTAAGCATTTTTTTGTGAAATAATTATTAGTAAAAACAAATGCCAAGCTGATATTCATTATGGAAGTGAGGACTAAGAGCAAAAGCTGTTTTCCAACTCAGTGCTCGATCATTAGATCAGAGATGTTTTTGTTAATTGCTTCCCTTTGCAGTACCTTGCATTCTTGACTGCATAGCAGCACTGCTCCTGAGGCTGAGGTAACACAACCAGACCAGTGACCATGTGAAAATTTATTCTCCTCAGGAAGGGCAAATAAGCAATCAGACCTTGAGCATCTCACATCCTACCAACAGCTACGTTATTACATGAAAGGTCAACAACATAATGGAATTTCTAAGCATCCTTCCAAATACAAGAATAATTTATATTCCAAAATGGGCATAAAGGCAGATGTAGGTACCTATTAATGAGTGGTGGTTCTGGGTCTGAACTGCAATTTTATAGAGGTGCTAATGTTGCACTATCAATTACATACACAGACTTAAAATATTTTCAGAGACAAATCTCTCTGTGATGTTTATCTGCTCAGCACAGCAAGTATGGCAAAAGCCACTAGGGGTTGTAAACAAACTCTGGTACCTATATCAGCATTGTTTAATTCCACACCCTGCCCTTTAATGCTACCATGAGCTCATACATAATATAAACTGTACTAAAGCAATTTGAAACTGCCCAGCCCTTATCTAGGTCTCATGACATTGAAATGATTGGTCATGTCACGGTTTGAACTTTGGAAGAGCTCAATAAATGCCAATAAACATCAAAAATCTACAATAAAAACCCTAGGAGCAAAAGAGGAGTACTGGAAATCAGAGAATATATAGAAAGTTTTGGGTGAATCAAGCCACGCCTCAATTCCCAGGCTTCAAAGGTAAAAATCTTCTGTGTAACAACAATGTGTAGCAAATACAGAAGGCAGGAGGCAGCACATTCACACTCCCCATCATCTGCCAGGGAATAACCAAACCCAAACTCAGGGCAAGACTTGGGTGCTGCATAGAGAGTAAGGTGGGTGGCTATACAGTGATATAAACAAGAATGAAGGGAAAGCTGCTTTTCAATATCCATCATTTATATTCCACAAAAAATGCAGGGAAATGCATCCAGCAAGGAGGTGATGAAGGATACACATCCACACAAGTAACTTAACTGAGATTTCAATATCTTCTGTCTCCAGAGAAGTTTTAATTTTAATATTTATTAAGAATCGATGTTTAAAATTAAAATTAAAGTAGATTTCCACATTTAACTGTGCGTAGATATGTATTTGAAGAAGTGGTCCCTTCCAGTGAACTATGCATGGAGTCAATATACCACACAGTGGGCACAAAGACCAATATGAGAACTGCCAAATTCAGTTACAAAGTAAATTCTAATACATGAATTTTTCAATCCATTTAAATAAATATATTTGACAGTGAACATCATTAAGCACGCTTCTGAAAGATCTTGCTGTCACAATGGTTTTAATTATGAAATCCATTTTCTCAGTTCTATTTAGAATTCTGAAAATGATCTTCCTGGTGGGAGCTGTTGGACATTCATCACACTTGAAAAACAGGTACTTACAGAAGGATATAGGAGAGTTAATTGTAGACTCTTTTTTCTTTAGTGTTCTTAGACACCAATTACACAGAGTTTTGCTATCAGATGGGCATTGTAAACATCATGAATTCAAAAACATCCAAAAAGAATGTCTATTATGTGAATTTTATGCACCTTTCACAACAAGTTCATATTCCATTTCAAATATTTACAGAAGGGAAGGACACAAGGAGGGAAAATTTTCCTTTTTGTATCATTTCTTCCATTTGGTTTTAAAGTTCTCCAGAAGTAATTGGTTAAGAAGAGTAGGAGGTAAAGCGTTGCTCAGTTCCAAAGACCTTTAAAGTAACTCCAGCTGTTGGAAATACTGATCAATAGCCTGGCAAGACCTTGTTTTAGTACATGGCACTCTGAGCTGGAGGGCTTTCTGAACAAGACAGGAACCTTTAAAATGTGATCTCTCTGTCAACACAACAGAAAATGGTAGATGTTCAACTGCAACTAGGTGGAGATACTAGGAAAAAAAAAATCCATTTCAACAACTTAAATAATATTTGTCTGTAGTAATTAAGAAGAACATATTTTCATTTTACCAAGTCATTCATTTATGAAGTAAGGGAATTCAGGTTCATGGGATGAAGTAATACAACCATAGTACCAACAATCTGAAAATCCTGGGAAAACCCAGGAGAGAAACCCAAAGAGAAAATGGATACAGACATACTTTCCTGGAAACAGCTCTGAGAAGGTCCAAATATCCAGTTGCTCTAAGTCAGGTGTTCCCAGAAGTGTGCAGAGAACACACTGGTAAGAGCCCTGAGCTATGTCTTCAGGTATTACCACAGAATTACAAGCAATGAAGAAGACACTGAATTCAGACAAACACACATTTGGTTTGCTACTCACCAGATCTGTGTGAACTTTAAGGTGTGCCTGGAGCTTGTACTTATCTGGAGTGGAGTAGTCACAATGTTCTGTGGGACATTTCAGCAAAATATTGCTGTGTTTTTGAATGACGTGACGCTTAAGGCAGTTCTTGGTGATGGAAGAATAATTGCACTGGGAGCAGTAATATAAATGTTCTCGAGTGTGCGTACGGACATGCATGTCATAGTGCACCTGGTACCAAAACAACTTGCCTGAAAATTAAATTAGACATGAAGAAAGTAATTGCTAAACAATTGTTAGTGAAAATTCAAAAAAAATAACTGATTTTCTTTCAGGACAAAACACACTGTTTGAATCCTGTCCCTTCTGTCTTCAATGAAAACTTGTCTAAAGACCCTTTGCTACTGAAAACATGTTTACAAATCCACCTTTCCTCAAAAAGATCATGTTGCATACATCCTGAAAGAGCCTAATAAGAGCAGCTTTGATACATATCAGTGATCTTTTTCCTAAAGAAAAAGTCCTTTTACATCTGTTCTCTTATACAAAGAATCTGAATGCAACTGCACACTAAAAGAGATTGTCAAAATATTTTTTGTTACTTTCTTTCATGTTACTCCTTCTTAAGTCTTTTTGGCATAATGGCACCAAAAAGCTCAGAACAATTCATCTAAAGTACAATGTCAAAAACTTGCTTTTTCAGACTTTGATTCCTTTCCCTTTTCAAGAATGAAACCTACAAAATATATCCCAAACTGCTTCCTTTCCAGTTATGTAAACGCCAACACTTAAGAGGGGTGTTATTCCCACTTCCATGAATTAAAAAAATCCAAACAATTACAATCCATATAGTCTTGATCTGATATCATGTAATTAAAATTTTAATCTCAAAGAACCTGGTTCAAAACAAGACACAAAATTATGCCAGTATATATATTTCTATTGTACAGAATGTATATCACTATACATCCTCCCACACTGTATGAAAAAACCTAATTGTATATTAAGCTGATAATGAAGCTCAAGCATTAAAGCATGGACTGAACTAATTCTGACCACATGCCTAAATCTGCTGTGCTTTGCCCCAGTGAAAGTCGAGACCTGGGGAGACACATGTGGACAGAAATAACCTAATTACATCAAATTTCACATCAACAGAGAATTGAGCCTTGTAAAGCACTGCTTTGTTATATTCCACTAGTGGGGTTTTTTTGAGGAGGTTTGACTTATTTCACATTATTCGTACAGCAGAAAGTAAATCACACTGTACCCCAGAATCCATATTGAACTACAAAATTAATGCTGCTGCAAAGATACACAAATATATCAAATGCTGTAAACCAGAGGAGCAGGAAAAAGACAGCTCACTGTGTAAGATTTAAAAAATACCCAAACCTAATTCCACTGCTCCTTACCACAGTATTCACATTCCAAGTCTCCATAAACCTTCCTTATCCTCTCACGCAACTCAGTGGTCATTTGTCTCTTCTGCAAGCTGTCCAAGATCTGCATGAAGGCGACGGATCCACTCCCCCCGTTGGCTGCAGCTGTGTTAGAAGAGGCTGCCTGTGGGCTGGTGGCTGCACCAGCTTCTGCTGCTGCCAAGGGGTCTGTGGGTTCTGCTGAACTTTGAATGGGTGGATTGCTTGTTTCTGATTCACCAGGAGGAGCCAACTGGATTCTCTCTTCAAGGACTGGAAGGTTCTCAGTCATTGTGTTGTTCTGACTTACATTTAAACTTTTGTCTTCAGATAGTAAAAGATGAATTTCTTCACCCTGCTCATTTACAGAACTGCATTGATTAACTTCCTCTTCATTTGGAGGAGTACCTTTTAACTCCTCAGGGCCAGCAGTGCCGTTTTTCAGCAGGAAGCAGTCTGATGCTACACAGGGCTGAATGTCTGGGACTGCTATGTCTGTTGTCTGACACAGCGTCTCTGCTACATTCTTCACCAGAGGATTTTCCAAATCTAAGGAAAGGACTGCATCAATTCTTACATCACCATTATGCTGACCATCATGGTTTACATCTGCAGATGCTGATTCACCTTTAGAAGCAGATGCCAGTGGGGTGTTAACAGCATCAGTACTCGTGGCATCTGCAGTTTGTGTCTGCTGTTCACCAAGGGCTTCTGGCTGGATGTCACCTCCTGGCTCAAGCAGGCAGAAGCTTTGGTTGATAGAACTGTTAAAAACAGAATCCTCCTGCAGATCTGCATGCACATCTTTGATGTGAGCACGGAGCCTCACAGAACTGACAAACTTCTTCAGGCACACAGAACACACGTATACAAAAGGGTGCTTCCGAACATGAAGCTCAAGGGCTTGGTATTTAGTGGCTCCATGACCACAGAGCTCACAAGCAAAGGGTCTTTCATCACCATGAACAAGCATGTGACGGTCCCGGTCCAGCTCATTTTTGAATTTGCGCTCACAAATATGGCAGTCATAGAGAAGTTGTCTTTTGCCCTCTCGTGTCATCAAGCGAAGCTCATCAAAAACATCTTTCACCTTTTTATCTTGAAGGTCGTGAGTTTCCTTCATATGCTTGATCAGATTTTTAACATCCGAGTATTTCTTCTTGCAGAAGCGACAGTGTTGCTTAATTTTCTTATGAACCCTTTCGATATGGACTTTGAGATGGCCTTTGCTGAGACAGGTGAAGGTACAATAATCGCAGCTGAACTTCTCCCCGGTGTGCTTCCGCAGGTGAACGTTCAGGTTGGCTTTGATGGCACTGGCATAACTGCAGTAAGAACACTTGTAAGGTTTCTCATTTGTATGAATCCTCAGATGTGCTTGGAGGGAGTGTTTAAATTTGAACACCTTGTTACAGTATTCACATGTAAAAATCTTCAGTTGAGTTGGACCCAACCTAAAAAAATCCAAACAATTATATTTACAGTGGTGAACCTTGGTAACATATTGTGTTGAAATTCCCCTAGACATTCATAACGGTCAGAAATGGTTTTTAAAAAAATGTACTCTCCAAAGGCATTTTAAATTATACAACCTATTCATAGTTAATTTTCAGCTGTTCCTTTATTTAAAGGTCTCAGAAAAATACCTCAGTTTCATGAAAATGTATGGGGAAGCATTTCATTCATATTCTGCATGAACACAAATATAAGTACTTCAAAATTACCTGCTTGTTTTCATTGCCTGTTCATATGGGGTTTGCTGAATGGCGTATTCTTGATACCCTTTTCGTTGTGATGGGTCTTGGACTGTTGTGTCTGGAGTTGTGGGTTCACTTTCATGAGGAGAAGCCTCAAGAGGAACAATTTTTCTGGCCCCTAAAGGAAGAATGAAAAGAATACTCATTAAAAATCTCATACTGCATTGTCTATAATACAAAGGTGTCAATTAAACAATAAACTCGGTAATCATTACTTTGACTGTTTTAGTTTCTGTTGTTAATGACAGATACACTTCCATAAGCTATCAGTACTTACAGCACAGTTCTGCTTAAATAACTTGCCAGGACTGATAGTTCAGAGCTTTATTCATGGTGCTTGATGCCTGCTACAAGGAGATTCTACATCCAAATATTTCCACCTTTAAAAGATTGTAAATATTCTAAACAAAATTTGAATCGTGCTGTTTCTGCTTCAGACCACATCCTCTGAAAAATTACACCAAGCTCTTTAATCAGTTGCACAAATAAGGCTGGGGAGAAGTTTAGTCTAAAAGACAGTTTAGTCTATATTTAAACCTCTGTACATCTTTTCCTTCAACTCCTTATATTTTGGGGCATATTGCCAACCCTCAGAATAACAGAATATGTTTGGAACAGGCTTCCCAGGGCAGTGGTCACTACTCCAAGCCTGACAGAGCTCCAAAACTGTTTGAACAATGCACTCAAGCACATGGTGTGATTCTTGGGGCTGTCCTGTGCTGGGCCAGGAGCTGAATTCAATCTTTGTGGAGCCTTTCCCACTCAGGATATTCTGATTCTATGTTCCATGTGCACTTCTCAATCTCCACTGCAAGCAGAAGGGGCTGTACTGAATGCATTAAGCCCAGATTCCTGAAGATATTATTTATAAAATACAGGTAGTATTTACATAAAGTCTCTGAAACCACAGTGGGGGTTACCCAACAACACATGTGAAAGACTTAGTGACATTACATGGAGGAAAGAAGTGCTTTAGACAACAAGGAGAAAAACAGATTCTGTGGGTCCTTCAGAGTGATTTTAAGTGGGAAATTGAGATATTTTGAGAAGGGGCCATTTGGGAGTATGCAAAGCTTCTGAAGCTTTTCCTATCAGACTGGACATCAGCCAACTCTAAACACAATAACTAAACTGTAATAGCTCTGTTGCTCTCTAAACTGGTTGCATCAGCTTTTTTGGACTACTGTTTTTTAATAATGGTTTCAATTCTGTACTAAAGATTCTGCACGTTCAACAGAACTGATCTTCCAAGTTTTCACCCTAAATGTTACCAGAATTTTACAACTTCTGTTCTTCCTGTTCCTCCCTCTCCCACAAATGTCAGGTTGTCCACAGGACTGCATGTCTCAAATTGCACTGTGGTAGCTCAGTGAGATGGGACCCTGTCATTACAGCACAGGAGTCATGGTTCAGTCTGTGGGTTCAGTACAAAGGTAACAGAATAGACATTAGACACCAGAAAAGTGTTCCAATACTTCAGTACTTAAAATAGAAGCCAATTCTATATTTAGAGTGACTCAGTTAAGAGAAAATAGGTCTTAAACTGCTTTATATGCATGATTGCTTTTTCCAGGCCTCCTGTTTCCTGACTCTGAGACAAAAATCCTCATTAAATGCTCCACACTTACTCTCCTCTGTGCCCTTCTGCATTTCAGGATGTTTGAGCATTTCCTAAAAGGACTGCTGAACTGTTTAATAGACTTTCGTACTACCACTATAAAAATTTAATCACCTAAATTGGGTGGACTAAATATATACTCTCTAGATAAATACTAACTCACCAGTATTTTGCATACTTCGAGTGGGCAGAATGCTCCAAGGTTATCCTCATATTACTGCCTCTAAATTACCTATGCAGTTCACAGAGAGACAAATGTCTTTAAAAACTTTAAGAGGGAGATTCAGATTTTTAGACATGCTGATGAGGTACCTGCTCACAAAAGGCAATAATGTCCCCTAGTGGGAGACTGCTACTTCCCACCCTTAGAAAACAGGGAAGCATTAAGAAACATTAGATGTCTCCATCCACTTGGGATGCTGACTGAGGATGCCAACAGACCAGCAGCCACAGCAATCACCACTAGATCACAAACTAATGACTACAGCACATGCCCAGGAAGTGAGAAAATTGGTTTCTAGGCTCTGCCCAATCTAGTCCCTACATGCCCCAAATCCCAAAAGAATGCCCTCAATATTCAGGCTAGGGAAATGCCTAAGAAAAAGGCAAACACAAAAAAGGTCTTATTTTTCATTAAAAACATCATATGCCAATAAGGAAGATAAAGGTTTTCCTGTTCCCCTAGGCAATCATTTGAAGATGGCAAAGCATATAAATATCAGGGGGGAAAAAAGTTTACTGTACTGATCATTTCTTTCAGAAAAATCCTTCCTCCAGCACTAACATATCTCTGTTCTAAAGGCAGAATCGACTTTAGTTTACTAGCTTTATTTATGCCTTTTGCTTTCTTCTTTTCAGTCAATATCACCTAAATAAATCTGCCTTCAGAAGAATAAGATTTGAGTTCCTCGTGACATTCTGACAGCAGCTTCTACAGATAAGCATTGTCCAGTGAGCCTCATCTCTGGCTCAAACTCAGAGATGGCCTCCAGCCTCTTACAGCCTGTCCCTTAGAAAAGCAGCCTGTGCTTCACTACAGGGTTCTCCAATACTTACCAACAGTCTAAAAGGTAATAGAATTATTAGGAATGGATCAGAAATCAACCAGCAAAGAACATCAACCTAATCCCTATTAATTCAACTAAATTCTGCAAAGGTCCTAAAGCTTCAAGCTATCACAAAGAAGGATAAAGAAGAACTAGAAAATAGTAAAAAAGACAAAATCAATAGTATTTTGTTGGGGAAAGGGATACAGAATTTGGAGACCTTCAACTTGGAAAAGAGGTAACTGAAAGTGAAATATCAGAAAAAACTCAGTAATTAGAAATACTGTGGAAAAAAAAAGTGAGCATGTGAAAACTAACTGAGCATGAATAATAAATTGGTTTTAGACGCCTTGATAATTTACAGATTTTAAACATGGAAAATAAAATACATTAAAAACCCAGAAGAGGGAATATTTGGCCGAATTTACTCACTTGTTCTTAAAAATAGACTGAAAAAAGTGTCTGCCACTCAAAACAATTTTCTGAAGAACATATAATTGTAGTTATTTCCTCTCTTAATTGTGATGCTTACAAAAAACTGTCCTGTGTTTGATCTGATACCTTAGTGTGCTCATGAACTCTGCACTCTCTCTCTTCAAGGTCTCCACATCCCTCCAGTTATAGAATCATGGAATGGTTTGAGTAGGAAGGGACCTTAAAGGTCATCTAATTCCAACCTGTCTGCTGTGAGCAGAGCCACCTCCCACTAGACCAGACTGCTCAGAACCCCTTCCAACCTTGCCTTGAACACTTCCAGGGATGGGGCATCCACAAATTCTCTGAGCAAACTTTTCCACGCCTTATCACTCCCACAGTGAAAAAATGCTTGCTACAACCTAATCACAAACTACCTAAACTACCTTTTTTCACTTTGAAGCTATTTGCCCTTACCCTATCACTCCATGTCCAGGTGCAGGACCCTGTGCTTGGCCTTGCCCTGCAAAAGCTTTGCCCAGACTCACTTCTCAAGACTATCAAGGAACTTCAAGGCCTGCATTAAAAAAAATCTACAACTTTCTTCAAACTGTATTTACTCTGTGGATTAATGCCAGCTTCCAGATTTCTATAGTTGTAAATCTATTACCTTTCATATGCCTCCCAAGAAAGCATTACAGAAGAGGAACACCGGGCAAAATCAAAGTTGCCCAAATGTTCTTTCTGGGAAGTTAAAAACTGACAGATCCTGTTTGTTCAAAGGGATTTTGAAGACATCAATTTAGTCATAATCTAAATGATACAAAGCATTGTGCCAAACCTCATTTGTGTTTAGCAAAATTACAGCAAAGTGTTAATGCAATACTTCTAAAAGAATCTTTTATTTAAGAGGCAAAAAATACAGTCTGAGTAGTTCCTTAATACTGGGAATAAAATACAGCTAATTCTTAAGGCCTTCTCTATTTTTCTAATTCTCATCTGAAATCTTCCTACAGAATTTTACTGTAATGGACACAAAAAAGGGATATTTCCATGCATCCTCAAAACTAGGTAACAGGTGGGTACAGATTATTAAAGCAAGAAGAGAAAGGATTAAGTTTAGATAGTGCTTAAGGAACTTTAATCTTTATTTTCAACTTAACTTTATAGATGGGCTACTAAGCAAAAAGCAGAAGATAAGGTAGAATTATTTTAATTATTTATTCTTCAACAGCAGTCTACAGCAGTAACTCATCTCATCAGCACATGATAAATCTCCAGAAAAATGACTAAGAAAAAGACTGTGAAAGATCTTTATTAAAAACTCCAGACATTTAAGTATTACCGAGAAAGGAAAACTGTATAAGAATAGCTAGTGACATTAAGATATAGTTAGATTGTGAAAATTAATGCAAAAAAAAAAAAAGAAAAATCAATGAAAAATAAATTAAACCATAATTGCATTAAATGAAATATTTTTCCTTTGAATCTTTAGAGTTAATCACTTCAACTGTATCTTCTAGACTTTCCAAATTCTGAAAAGTCGGGTGACAGTTCATAACTTTTTGAAGAGTACTGACTTTTTTATTACACAATTTAGCTGGGAACTGAATGCAATAAGATTATTAATTGTCACACAAATAGATCAGAGCACCTTCAAAAACTGCTGCAGGTTCATACTTGACCATAAATCCTTCTGGCTCATTAAAGCCTTCTGTATGTTTGATGTACTATGCCCAAGTACCTCGAAAGTTTAAGTTATTTTACTATTTTGAGTACCTCAAAAAGCATATGTGGAAGAAAGCCCAAAATTTTGGTTGTCCAAAGAAAAAGCTTACTAGGTAGTAATTAAGGCAACACTATCCACTAGATTTACATTTCCTCTCCTGCATCACATGCTTCCTACATTTGCTTCATTACCTATATTTACTATTATTTCACTTGCCTTTTTAGGCCAGTTTTGCAAGAAAATGGATCTTTGATCGCATTATCCACCATGTTTTCCCTCCCCTTCTTGGAAATTCTTCTAGACCTTGCCAGGAATGTAAAGGTCTAAGATAAAAACTCTTACAAGGTGCATAAAATTTAGCCCCAGGAGAGGTGAATCTCCAGTTACAGCTCCTTCCAAAAGCCCTGAGGAAGGGAAGTTTGTCTATATCCATAAACTAACACCTGAAGGACCCCACTTACACCTCCATGAGCCCCTGAACCAGCATATCACAGATATCAACATAAAAAGCTATTAACAACAGAGAATCCTGCTAGCTTCCAACCCACAACACCAAAATGAAGATCTTAAAGTTGTTCTGATAGTTACAAGCAAAAAAAAAAATACTCAGAAATGTGAGTGATAACGAAAAGGAGAACCATCGAACCATAAAGCTGAAAATAATGCACAAAACTATTAAAAAGGGATTCTGACAGTCAGTCAGAATGGTTAATGGTTTAGAACCAGTTAATGGTTTATATAAACAGTCAAATGCAAATCTAGTTTTAACTAAATTGTTTGAAACTTCTAATCATTATGTAGAACTTGATTTTCAAATATACGAACACTTTTCTGTTCTCTGGTCAGTGTAATACCATTTTCTTCTTTAAAACTATTCACAGACTAAACATATAACTGATGCTAATGCAGTCAATGAGGTTAACCACAGCCAGGTCCAGCATTTCTTGTACCTGTGTAGAAATGTGACTGAAGTTCTGCAATTACGTAGCTGCCAGATGCAGAGATTCTGTATCAAGATAATCAAATAATGCTAAATACTTTTCATACACTAAATATTCTAAGCAATTTGGTCTTAGACCAATGAGTATTTTATACAGTGTCAGCATAATTTTAAAAAATTACTATATAATCGATGATTTTCATTACCTGGAATGGTTTCATGGGCTGTCAAAACCACACTTATAATAGGATTTTTAGCTCCTGAAACCTGTTCAGTCTCCTTAGTGGATGCTGTTTTCTCTGTTTTCTGAACTCTGGGCCTCTTGGGAGTTTTTTCTCGCTCATCTTCCTTCCTGTCAAGGTCAACGTCAGAATCATTACCTAAAGAGCAAACATCAAAAAGAAGGTAACTATGTACAAAAGCAATGCAGGTAACACAGTCACTAACATTCAAGAACAAATGGGGAGATAATTAATGCTACAGTAGAAAGAAAAACATCATCAAAACAATATGTGCATGATCCCTAAAGGGGAACTTTTTCCCAGTCTATTTAATAAAACTAGTATGATACTTATATAAACAAAGAAAATAAGAGAGATAAAAAAATGTTTTAAAAAATGAACTCACAGAAATATGCTTCTAAATTCATTCATATTATTGTGGATTTCTGTGAAAACGCTACAAACTTCATCAAAGTTTTCATGATTTTGCAATGAAGGAGCAATTTATTTTTCTCTTTTCCATATTTAATTGTTCTGACAATCTTAAGATTATTTCTTTTAGTACCGGCTTCATTATTAATCTTATTTAATGGAAAGTCTTTTGACAATCTTTTTGGATTAGACCTTCTTCCTCTCCTGTTATTGTAAATCAACAGCCAGAAACATAATTCTCTTTTTAGTGTTGGTTCAAAAATAATTAGGGTTCAAAATAGTTCTTTGGTTCATCCTAACTCCTGACATGTAACTCCTCATTTTAAAGGCCTGCACTTCCAAATCATTCCCTGCTGCTGTTCAGAATGTCTTCAACCTCCTTAATTAGGTACGTTTTCAACCTGTTAACCTGTTAAAAAGTCACACAACAGTTGCATGCAAAACACTCCTGTGAGATAAAAATGAATAGCCAATAATCAGCTGATTTTTTTCTTAAAGCAAATGAGAAATTCCTTTACTGAAATTCCAAAAAATAAAAATTAAATTAAAAAAAAACAAAAAACAAAAACAAAAAAACAACAAGAAACCCACCCAACAGTCTCTTTACAGATAAATAATTAGCAACATAGATTAAAAAAACCAGAGAACTCTTAAGGGTATACCAATAAAATTTCTTATATGAGATGAAGTGGTAGAAGATGCAGATAAGAAAAAACAAAGTCAGCAAATTAAGGCATTATGCAAATGTTCCAGAAGCAATGAACAAGGAAAGAGGAAACTAATGGAAGAAAATTATAAATAAACCCAGTGAATTTTTCTTTTTTTTTCCTCTCTCAATCTACATCAGTTGATTCAATCTCCAGAGTAAGTAATTCCATGTACATACAAAATCTGCTATAGCTGCCATAATGAGATTGGGAAACAAAATATAAACAAAAAACTAGTAAGAGCCAAGCTGTAGTGTGTCCAGACTTGTTTCTGTCATGCAAACAGCAGAAGGAGTGAAAAGATATACAACATGGAAGTGGCTGTTTTAATTCCAGTAACATTTTGTAAATACTCAGCTGAGATTGAAACAAAGACTGTCTCTGTGAGATGACTATAATGGAGCAAAGGTTTGAAGTGTCCTGGCTGTTCCTCACAAAAATGAAGGACACAAGCAGAAGCTCAAGCAGCACGGGTAGGGCTGATCATGTAACCTCTATAAACCACAATTTCTTTACTAGACACAGAAGCAGAAGGAAACAAGGTGTGCAGAAGAAGTTTAGCTTTCTCATGTATCCTGCGACAGAAATCTGTATGCTGACAACTACAGTGATTTAACATTAAACTCTAAGCCTGAAATTCGTATTTAGAATCTCCAGAATGAAGAACAGTCACAAAGCAAACTGAATTCAAAGACAGCCAGCCATGATTCTGCCCAGCTTCCAGCTCCTCTCCCTGGAGAGTCCCCAACTTCCCAGCACCTACTAATGATTTCTTTAATTTCATCAAAAAAAACCCTCCTTCATCTATGCCTCTTCTCAGCTAGGTTTGGTTTTGGATTGATTTGGATAATTTTGGAAAATATTGCTGCTTTATAGGTATAAATAGTTTCATAATGTCCCCATTTAACTCCTTAATATAGTTGTAAATTATTAATTTATATTAAAAGCACATAATTCTAACACTGATATTTTTCTGCAATACTTGAAAGGGATATATGAAGATAAAGAAAAATCCCCTTCAAACAGAACCTGCTTGTGCAGTGGCTGCTTTTGGTGTGCCGAGGAGAGGTGGAAGGAAACAGTCAGACTCTGTTTTAAAGGTCTTTTCCAACCTTGGCGATTCTATGAAACAAACACATATTTTCACATTTTCTTCATTAAACAGCCTCTGTTAGTTTATTAGCAAGAATAAAATGAATCATCACAACTTTCTCAGCAGGACCAGGCTATCACCACAAGAAAGTCTTCTCACAAAGAATTAGAATACCCACAAGGATGATGGAGTCCAACTTCTGGCCCTGCACAGGACTGTCCCCAAGAGCCACACCATGTGCCTGAGAATGTAATCTGCTTATTGAATTGTTTCCCCAGGGGTACTTCACATACTGGGTTAATCACTCTGCTTTTGCTCAGTAAGCAGTAAGCAAAACTGAAAAGCATTAGAAAAATATTCCAAAAAATTTTCTACACCTACGGACAAAACATGCTTTTGCGGAAAGAAATCCAGAACCATATAATGGAAAGAAAACTCTGATGAAGAGAACAGAATTTTCTCCACTTTGCTAGGGATCATGTAATTCCTAGTAGTTACATGAATAGAATCCAAGTACCTTACTCCTAAGCTCTCCTTTCTAACCATTAGAAAGATTCTAACCATTAATCAGTTTAATGAGGAAGTAAAGTGGCTGAAGACAAATAATAAAAAAAAAATTATTACATTTTCATGTTAATATGCAACTCTATTAACTTTTGAGTATTGGATTTGTACTAAAAAAAGGAGAACCATAGATTTGAGTTTGTCTGTGATCCATGTTAGTGAATAACTATGACCACAATAATAAGCCAACAAATGTTTCATATTGTTTTTGTTTCCTGACATGCCTCTGTCAGGCAGATCAGTTTGGCACTTCTTTCAGTCCAACCAAAGCTCAAGGTGAAGAGATACAATAAATATTGCTGACTTGCTTCCTGCTTTCAAAACAGACCACAAATACTATTTTAAAAGACTTAAAAACAACATACAGAATTGCAATATAAAAATATTTCTTTGCTAAAATGGTGCTGTTTCATATACATAGAATATCTGTGCTTGTAGGCTGAGCACTAAAAATTATGACCTTACAAATAAATTTTCATACAAAACCCAAAGCTCATAAGTACTTCAAACAAAGAATCTCAACTTCCTATATGACTTAAATATCTCAGCTTTCTCCATATGAGCTGAGAACACTCAGCCCTTAACAGAACTATATTCAGCAAGAGCAAAGGTGTAAGGAAGCTACTGAGTGCCGTGCAATCTCAGTTAACACAAAAAAAGCTCATACATAAATTGGAGAGAAACAGCACTGATTTCCTGATCACACATCTGCTACTAATGCTGAGGATCTGTAGGAACACTTTCATCTTCATGTGATACCTGATCAAAAAAACCCTATCTCTCTACAGTAATCTAATTCTGATACTTAAACATTAAAATTTATTCACTAATTTGATGCCTGCTGATGGCAGTAGCCCCATTCTATCCCTGTCTGAGAGGAAGAAACATCTTCCAGAAACAATTCGTTGATAAGGAGCTGGGGTGCACACATTGCCAACACTTTCTCCTACAAAGAGCAAAAAGTGGTCCGTGTGTAACCTGAGAATTAAAAATCCTTCAAGCCAACACTCCTTATCAAACCACCAAATGAACAAACACCTTAACTCTCAATGACAGCTGCTTTTTTCCTGAACTCTCTCTACACAAAAAAAACCCAAAACAACAAAACCAAACAAACAAAAAACAAAAACAAAACAAAAACCAAACAAATAAAAACACCACCCTGAAGTGGAAGGTGTGCTTTAGGAAAGGATTAAAAGGGAGACAAAAGAATGTTTTAATGAAAGAGAGCTTCAATTTTGACCACAGGGCTCAAACAGCCTCTCTATAGTCTGTGGCCATCTCATCAGTATGTAGCTGCCTTACTGGAAAAAATTCCTTCACTGTCAGGATCATGGATTAGAGTGTCAAATAAATGCTCTGTCCACCTCAACTAGGAGAGTTCTGCTGTATAATAACTACCACGGATTATAAAGGAACACCTTTGGATGATTTTAAAATGATTTATGAGAAAAATGGAGTATATGCCACTCCAATAGCTAAGCTGAGGTTCTCCAGGCAGTAAAAGCCTTTGCTTGCTCTGAACAGGTTTGTTTAGACAACCTGTCTCACTCTGCACCCCCCCATGCTAAGCAGTCAGCTCAGCACTTTGTCAGCTGGCACCTGGATGCAACAGACGGAGGAAGTGACCTCCCCTCCCCAGCGTCAGGCGTCTCAAGCCGGCCTGTGTTTGTGAGAGAAGCACAGCGCTGAGCTGCTTCTGACACGAGTAAGAAATGGTCACGTCTGCTCATCAGCAAAGCCACTGCCAGCTCTGAACTAATCAGGGCTTCCAGAGCCCCATCGAACTGCATCCTTCATCTGTCCCAGGATTCTGGTGGAGTCATTAATTGAAGGGACTGCTCTCAACATTTGTACTTGGATACATGGCATTTCACAGGCATAGCTACACAGCCTGAATTGGCATGTTTTTAAACTACTCTTCATTCAAATCACTGTTTTTTAACCTCTAAAAAGTGCTATTTCAGAGCAGCAGAAGAGCAGTTTGGAAAAAAGAAAGTGAACTGGCCACTTAAAATTAACACAGGCAATTGTTTCTTCTGCAGAGAATGACATCCTACTTGCAGGAAGAATTAATTTAAATTAGAATCCAGCTGATGGTAAAATCATTTTAAACTAATGCTAAAAGTGACATCTTTAAGATATATGTAGGCTCCCACTTCAGCAGTATTGAATGGTTCCCCAGAGAAGGGTCTGTAATCTGTCTTCCACCCAAACATCATTCCCCAGCCATTAAAATGTCCTCTCTTGTATCCCTGCCAGCCACATCCAAATCATTAGCCAGAATTGTTCATTTTGTTTAACCAAAAAGAAAAGGAAATAGACGTCCACACAGTTTGGCTTACAAAACAGCAACTTGCTTAGGCAAATAAGCCTTCTATGAAAAAATATATTTACTAAGTATGTACATAGGGAAATTGGAAATACAGTGGACATTTTTGAATCCTATGCTGTATTGGCTTTGTGTGGCCATTGTTTTGGTAGCAGGGGGGCTACAATTTGGCTTCTCTGATGGAGATTTAAGTTTATTCCTCATTATCGTGCTCTGATTTGATTGGTAATAAATTAATTCCCCCAGGTTGTATCTGTTTTTCCTGTGATGGCAACCGGTGAGTGATCTCTCCCCACAAGCCTTTTGTTATGTTTTCTCTTTCTAGTCCAGCTGAGGAGCTGCTTTCTGGGCACCCTGGAGCCAGGCAGGGTCAACCCTCCACATTTGAAAAAAGTCACTTTTTTTGTTGTTTTGTTTTGGGTTTTTTTCTGTTTTTTCTGTTTTAGTGAATGAGCCCACAAGGTGAAGGCAATCATTATGCTTTAAAGGATGAAATTAGATGCACAGAGGATGTCAATAACCAGTAAGGTCTGGTGACTCTGGAAAGAGCAGGAGAACTATCAATAAGTCACTGATCTCAGAGATCAATGCAGATCACTAATTACAGAAGCAAGGAACAGCAGAACACTGTATCTACCAGTTATTCTTCTGACCAATACATGTGCAGTTCCAATGAAGTTTCAACTCTAGTTTCAACTAGAGTTTTCTAGTGATTTATTTATTTTAAATGTCTGTTATGCTAGAGATTTCAACTTTTCTCGTCGACCTATAAAAGACAGCAAAACATTTTATTACTTGGAAACCTCTATGAATATTTGAGCTGCAGCTCAAAACATATATTAGACTTCTCTGAATAGAGAGTATCATACAGAATAACTATATATATATCTTTTCAATATTTTCATGTTTAGCTTATTTTAGCAATAGCCAAAACATTATTTTGGTCACAGATATAAAACAATGCATCATATGAGCTGCTATGAAGAAAGTTAACTCCATGCAGCCAAACACAGTGCAAAGTGAAAACATTTGATTATTAACCAGATGTCCATAGAGTGCTAAGCTTTGCAAGAAATTAAAAACATGAGAAAGTGGTATAAACTTTAAAACTACAGAAACATCCCAGAAGCATTAAAGACAAAAGTAATTTCAAGTTGGAAAATACATGGATAAAAGGAAAAAAAAAAAACCAAAAACAAAAACAACCAAAAAACAACCTGTATGTACTAGATAAAATGTCAAAGACTAAGTGAGAAGACTTGCAGCCAAAGCTCCTTGTGAATTTTAGCCATCTACTTTGAACTGTCTCTGACATGTAAAAGCAGATATTACATTTCTGGAAGATTCAAAGACCTTCAGTATAAAATCTTCCATCCAGCTCTAAGAAAATTGGCAGCAGTGGATTCAATAAAAAAACATACTGATAAAATGATGGGTTCTAAATTGACTCTTAAAGTACAAGAAAGACCTGTCTGTATTTCTAAATACTTCCCTGAAAACATAAGTTTAATAGTAAGCTGGAGTCAGAAAAATCAACCATAATATAAAGGAAACATTAAGAAAAGAGCATAACAACAAAAAAAAAAAACAAAACCTCATGCCACAGTATGAACCAAGAGGGCTCTGCAGAGGGATCTGGACAGGCTGGATCAATGGACTGAGGCCAATTGTGTGAGGTTCAATAAGGCAAAGTGCCAGGTCCTGCCCTTGGGTCACAACTGCTCCATGCTGTGCTCCAGGCTGGGAGCAGAAGAGCTGGAAAACTGCCTAGCAGAAAAGACCTGGAGTTATGGGTCAACAGAGGCCGAACATGAGCCAGCATGTGCCCAGGTAGGGAAGAAGGCAAAGGGCAGCTTGGCTTGTATCAAAATTAATGTGGCCATTACTGTACTCAGCACTGGCAGGGTCACACCTCAAATCCTGCGCTCAGTTTTGGGCCCTTCACTACAAGAAGGACATTGAGGAGCTGGAGCAGGTCCAGAGAAGGGCAATGGATCTGGAGAAGGGTCTGGAGCACAAGTCTGATGAGGAGCAGCTGAAGAAGCTGGGGGTGTTCAGCATGGAGAAAAGGCAGCTCAGAGGTGACCTTATCACTCTCTACAACTGCCTGACAGGAGGCTGTAGCCAGGTAGGGCTCAGCCTCTTCTCCCACATCACAAGGGACAGGATGAGAGGAAATGGCTTCAGGTTGTGCCAGACGCAGTTTAGCTCGGATATTAGGAAAATTTCTTCATTGAAAAGGTGATCAGCCATCAGAAGAGGCTGTGCAAGGAAGTGGTAGACCCAGCACCTCTGGAAGCATTCACAAGGTCTGTGGATGTGACACCTGGGGACATGGTTTAGTGCTGAACATGGTCATGCTGAGTTAACAGCTGGACTCAATGACCTTGGATATCTATTCCAAGCTTAGTGATTCTGTGATCATGCAAAAGCTTATGGGGAATGTTACAGAGATTATTATAGAGAATTCTAGACAGAGAACATACTGTTCTTGTCCATTCTACACAGTTTTGAGCTACTGACTGTTTTCAAACTTTCTTAAAGGAAAATAATAATGCACATGCTACTGTATCAACATATTCAAAAACTAAAACTTGTCTCAAACCAGTTCATATGGTAAAGCCAGAAGTGAAAAGTTTTCCTGTGATGGGACAGTAATCAGTAGACAACTGATTATAATACATTCCCAGATGTATTCCAAGGAAGAATTATGTCTTCATGATAAAACCAGTCCCCAGTACCTTCAGAGTCTGCAGTCAAGATAGAAAGCTTCCAAAAATTGGAACCCTTTGTTTTGGTGACCCCAAGTCATTTGTTGCTTGACTGTTTGACTTTGCTTTACTGTTTTGCTTTTATCAGGGAATAAACAAAAAATATTTAATCTGCCCAAAACTGAGGCTATTTTCTCTACGAAGAAGGAAAAGGACGAGAAATTTAGTTTGGAAAATGTGCCAGTGTGTTTTGTAGAGAAACCAATGAAGATAAGATTTAGGAACTCTCATGAACGAACAGGTCAAGAACAGGTGATTTGAGTTTACACTTTGACCTGAGAGTTTATTTTAAAAGGACATTAGGACGGGCAACATTTCTAAAATAATGCAAATATTAACACTGGACCTAGCACATACAAACAGCAGAGGGCATGGACGTGGGATGTCAGAGGTGAGACAGCTGGAGTAATTGTCATTTTGTGTAGCTGAAAAATTGTACCACTGATGACAGTAAAATATAACCAGGTACTTTTTCAAAGCAAGAGTTTCTCTGCTCTATCAACATATCTCAAGCTTATTTTAATGAAGCTTTGCCACAGAAATTAAACTCTACATATCAATGAAAATAAAACAGTCATACTAGTTGTGTATAATCATGACAGACTGGAAAGAGTAACAGAAAACTTGAAAAAAAAATCAATGGCAAATTTTGTCTACAAGCAGAATCCACAATATCATACTGAGCAACTGTAGCAAAAGCAAAACCTGAATTTTACCATCAACACAAAAGGTCAAGGTAATTGTTGAATTACCTGAATTTTACCATTAACAAAAGTTAAATAGGCAGGTAGACGAGATGATTACTGTAAGTCCCTTCAACTACTCCACTCTGAATGAATATTCACTATTGTCTTTTTAAAAGGATTGGGGTTCAATGCCCCAAGCCAATGAGTGTTTAAGAAACCATTTGGACAATGCCCTTAGCAGCAGCTTTAACTGCTGGTCAACGCTGAATTGGTCAGGCAGTTGGAGGAGATGGTCATTGTAGGCTCCTTACAACTGAAAATAACTTCATTCTGCTCTGTTCTATACTAAAAATGTGAGAGGCTGAATATATCCAAATTAATCTTAAAGCCAAATTTAAACACTGGACTCTCCTATGCCAAAGACAATCATTCACATAAGCCTTTGTGCGAGTTTGATATTATTTTTATACAGTAAAAGAAGCCATCCAGAAAAACAAACTCTATCAAAAGAAGAGAACAAAATTCAGGTTTCCCAAGTCACAGGATAGAAATACCTGTACAGGACCATCCTTCCTCACCTACATGTGATACTTGCATAGCCTACACCACTTCTCACTGAAAAACTACAATTCCACTTTGTGACAAACAGAACAGGGACATTTTGCTAATCCAAAACAAGCATTTCAGGAAGTTGTAAGACAATCCATTACTGTAATAAACATTTTGATCATTTTGAAAGAAGTTTTAATACTTTGTCTAAGATCAGTTTTGCTTTTTTGTGTTACAAGGAACAGACAACTCCACTCCATTTGAAGCCAGCACTGGGGATTCCAAGCCACATCTCATGGTGGGAACACACTGTCCCACAACCTGCTTCAGGTGTTTGTGCTGGGTGTTTTCTTACCTCCATCTCCTTCTTCTTCTCCTTCATTTAGAACAATAATGCAGATGTGTTTTGTCAGCTGACGGGTGTTGGAGAATTTCCGATTGCATTTCCTGCACTCCAGGCTGCCTGGTGAGACTTCAGATGGTTCTGGGCCCTCTTCTGTCCCAGATGGAGTCTCTTTGCTTGGAACAGGGTTATTTTCTGCCACATCTTCATCCACACAAAACTTCTTAGTGGACCCTTTTGGTCTGCCCCTTTTCCTCTTCGCTACAAGAAGCTCTAGAAAAGAAAATTTAAGTTTAACATAAACTGTAATTCAATTCCATGGGTAATTAACTGCAATCCCTCTGATCTTTGAAAAATAGGTGCCTTAAATGAAGTTTGAGGGGAGTTATCCCAAAAGTTGAAAAAAGGTTAGCATCACACAAACTTATTTCAAGCAGTGGTATTTTCTGGCGTTTCACATGCTGGTATTGTGTTATTGTGATCAGCAGACATCAAAGTGCATCAGTTTTACTTAATTACACTGCAGGCACTCTTCTGGACTACACTGTAACTCTATCAGCACATATATTCTTCAAAATTGCTCTACTGTGTTTTAACACCACAAAAAGACTTTTAATTGAAATAATTTTCAAGTAAATTATACAGGTATTGAGAAGTAATCAGAGAAAACCAATGTATGTTTAAGAACCAAAACACATTGTCCTTTTAATATAGTGAACAGTAACTCCCTAATATTTTCTGTGGTTCTTGACTGTCAGTACTTTCTAGCCAAAAGCTGGCATAAAAAATTGTTGGTAACAAGTAAATTCCAGAAGTCATGCAAAAAAAATATTTCCTTAATTAAAATCAGAATTCATCCAAAGCTCCTAATAAATACGATTTTAAATTTCCGTATTTCTGTAAAGAAAATATTGATGAAATCCATGCACAGAAATGCATGACAACATAAATTTTATTTCCTGCTTAAGATTTCTCTCATCACTGCTGCAGAATCACAGATACTGATAAACAGAGATTGACAATGTCGAAGTCTGAAAAACCACGAAAAGAGAGAATATTTAAAAAAACCCAAACCACAATTTTAAGCACAGGTGCCAAAAGACCTTATTGATTTAGAGGATAAGGAAAAATAAATTACTTAAGGAATTTTAAAGGAAGATGATGCAGGAGAGCAGGAGAAGGTAGTAGCATCATGTTATTCATAACCTATTCAGCACTGCGCTAAAACATACCAGGTAAACAAAACCCCACATTCAGAGACCACAGCTTTGAGTTACTGTAATTACTATCAAAAGAAAAAGAAAGCACTCTGCCCACTTATAGGAGTGACTGAATACCTGTCTGCTTAAACAAATGTAATAAAAGTGTCAAAAACTCTGATTATGAATTGAAAAACACCAACTGTTTCCCATAACTTTTTTCAACCCTCCACCAGTGTCCTGAACTTTCAAGCTACCCTAGCAAAAGTAATTTTGTCAATTATCAGCCAAAAACAAAGGGGTGATTTCAGTGCTCTCAAAACTTCTCTTTGCTACCATACATGTTAGTTTGATATCCATCCATCACAGCAATCACTATTTGAGTTGAAGAAATTAACAAACAATTAAAACCAACCCAACAACAATTATCTTTACATTAACCCATCAAAATGCCACAGTTTGCTAACTGTCCAACAGGAGGAATACAGATGTGGGTGCTGGTCAGACTACTACAAAACAGTTAAATCCAAAGACTGGAAGAATAAATAAAACCACCATATTCCCTATGATATTCTTTTCATTACTTTACAATATAATCATCAGACAACTCAACAAAAAGAAATTAAGAAAAATCAGGTCAAAGAGATGCCTCTTCCTGACTGTCTTACTGCAAATTTAATGAAAAACAGAACAGCACTTTCACATTAAAACAGAAATTGAAACAAAATCTTGCATGCAAGTGGAAATGTGAAAACTGCTCCTTTAGATGGCTGGTCATAGAACCTTTGCTACGGCTTACAAAACTGCAGTTCTTATTACTGGGACTACTAATGGTGTGGCAAATAAACAAAGAATGTGCAGATTTTAGAAAAGTTTGTAAATGTTTCCACCAGTAGGAGAATTTACAGCAGTTCTCAACCATTTAAAAGGTTTGGTGTCAAGAGGCAGACAGCAACAAACACAGGAACAGGAGGGCTCATGTGAGCAACTGATACATCACCAGAACTTCTGAGGCTTGTCACAGTCATTTCTTTTCCTTGCTCCTTGGTTTCCTTTTTCCAGGACAGAGCTTATCTCAAGCTACCTTGAGTTAACAAAGCCACAGTTAAATTCTTAATGAGGCACATAACCACAAATTCCAGCTGTCTCTCTACCCAGCTTGCCCCCAGTGAGCTCTTCACACTGCATTATACAAATTCCAGCTCAAACCACCTAAGATCAACAACACACAGTAATTTAATAGCAGAACATTGTTATTCATCTGCCAGCACATAACCAAGTTAATACAATATTGCTTGTTAGAAAAAAGAATCTATTTAACTGCTAAAAATAAAGTAGTATTTAAATAAAGTATAAAAATAAAGTAGTAAATAAATAATAAAAACCTCTATCATTCATTTCAATGATGCTTAGTCATAAATAGAAGCTTTAAATTGGTCATTAAAAAAAATTGAATTTAGATCCTGTTCCCTCAAGAACAACTTAGCTGTTTCTGGGGATTTTGCACTCATTACAGACTGACTAAAACCAATCTTTATGCTGACTGCTATTGGATGAGCAATGGCAATACCCAGGGAAGACATTCTGTGCTATGCTGTATAATTATATACTCAAAGACATAAAAAAGACACTTCAAAAAGAGAGAAATGAAACAAACTGTGCGTCTATTTTTATACTGTTCCTTCACAGGAATTGTTCACATAAGCTTCTCCAAATCAATCTATTTAATACAAAAAGTTTGTCAGAAGTCACAAAACCCTTGTGCAAATGTCACTTAAACCTCCTGACCATATTTTAACAGGTTGATGCATTATGCAACATGAATCCTTCCTCAAATGTCAGTATAAAAAGCTTAGATTTCATCAGCTATAACAGCACATGGCCATATTCAAAATCTTCTGCACGCAGTGTCACACAAATGCATGCATATAAATCTCATCCCCAGCCTTATTTTGTTACTGTTCTGTGTTTGTTCCACAGCACCTGCAAGGTGTGAATGCAGGCTCTGGCTGCATCCTGTGCTCAGGCAAGGATGAGGCTGAGGCATACACTGTAGTTTTAAGTGACCTTAATGAGCTGCACTCCTTGGAGGAAACTATGATACTCAGACTGCAACTTTCATCAAGGTTTCATAACCGACAGAGCCATGCAGCCCATAATCCTGTACAGCCCAAAACAAACAACAATCCATCAGGTTCTAACAGTATGAACAGATGAAGCCAGGGCCATTGATGCTGTCCCACAAATCCTCACCAATCTGACTAAGCAGAAGCAAAAGAGAGCTGAGTTTGGCAAGCTCTTTGAAGGAAATGGACGTCATTGTGAAGAATTATAAAAAGCCCTAGGCTAAACTGGAGTATGAATGACTACAATTACCAGGTAAATACCTGTCATTTCCCAAAGAAAGATGTCACACTCCAGTGCTGGACAAAATGTGACTTGTGCATAACACCAGCATCTCCCTGGAATCCTTGGTCTCACTTGATAAAAAAATTTTAACGTGGTCACACCAAAAAGTTTAGGACAAATCAACTCTAAATAGATCAGGGCTTAACGATGGGAAAGTGGCATGAGTAAACAAAATTCAGCAGAGAGCACTGTCAATAAAATAACAGTAGAGTAATAAACAAATATTACATGCCTAGCACTTTACTTGTCCCCGGTACTTATAAAATCATTAATTTATTACTCAGGCAGAACAAAGAGCTCCATTAGCAACTCAGCATTCACTCCTCTATACCAACTGTGGGGTAGCTACAGTAATTACCAATACTTGGAAGAGAAATTACACTTTCAAAGGATGAAACGATGTTCATCTGCTAGCCACCAAGTACTAAAAGTTGTAAATTCTAAGACTGTCATTCACCAATTATTTCTCCTTTCAGTGACAACACTGAATTACTACAAAAACTGGTTCACTTAAAAATAATTGTATACTATAAACTTCCTAAGTTTTATCTGCTGCAGATTCCATAACAGGAGGGAATAATTGATGCTTTAAAAGAATCCTTTCCAAATCTTATGTTCAAGTGTAGAATATCATATTCTTTTAACAGAACACAGAAAATAATTCAATGGGATTTCAGAACCCAATTAATCTATCTGATGGGAAAGGAGAAATGCTAAAGAATGCCTAGAATATGACTTAAAAACTATGGAAAAATAATTTACCTTGACATTCTTACTGACAGCAGATGGCAAAGAGTTGGGCTACATAACCTGAAAAAAGTAGCACCAAATGAGCAAGTGAGATGAATAAAAGTATTCACCAAGAATAATGAGAAAGGTAGATTATGAATACAAGCTGAAGAAGATTATATTTTACATAAGGTTTGCAGAGTTGTTTTCCTAAAAGCTATTTATGTCTAATTTCTGTTGCTTCAGATCATAATGGTAATTCCAAACTATCCTCATAAATGTACAATGCATCCTGAACACATACAATACAGAAAGTGCAGATATTCCAAACAAAAATGCAAGAGAAGTTTACAAAAGAGCCTTTTTACGAAAATGAATAAGAATATGACAAGGTCCTAGTCTCACTGTGCTCAGAAATATATGTAGTGAAGGGATAACAAGAAGCAAAGATTTACAAAAGGAAAATGCATTTTGCATGCCCAAGGAATTAATTCTGTGCTATGAAAATAAAATTAGAATGACATTTTGAAAAGTGATTTGAAATTTATTCATCTTCTTCTGATATATTGGTAATTTTGGGCATTGTATGAAATAATATTCTTTGTGTGACATTTATTCATCATCTTCTGATATATTGGTAATTTTGGGCATTGTGTGAAATAATAGTCTTCGTGTGAAATAAAGTCTCTGGTGAGATTTTTTCTCACCAGCCACCTGAGGAGACAGCAGCTCTAGTGAAATACTACATGACTATTATTAGAAATATCTTCCTACATTGACAAAGTTATATAACTGCTGAATTTCTGTTGGTAAATAAGCAAAGAAACAACACATACATATGTTAACACCAAAAAAATTCTTACATGTATGATATTAGAGAGCAGTTGATCAATAAGCACACAGGTTTTAAAATCCAGAAATTATAATGATTGAAAAATCCTAACCTTTGTGTTAAATAAGAGGTTTGCCAACAATATAAATCAATAAGGGCATAAAAGAAGATAAAAAGTCTGAATTATTTTGAACTCACTGCTAATATTCCAAAGGATGGCAATTATGATCAGTTAAAAATGGAATGGTATGAATGTAACTTCTTCCATTGCACAGTAAAAGTTTTATGTGTAACTAATTCAACATCTGATTGCTTTATTTATCCAGCATCACTATCAAAACACAGTTATAAATTATGAATTGTGCCACTTCCTTTTCGGAACAGAACTATTAACATTATCTGAATCACAACAAACAAGTCAGACAACTCAAAAAGGACACCCAAGCCTCAAGACACACTCTCACCCATGGTGTCCTGATTGCTTTTCACTCCTGCTAGAAAATCTTCCCACTGCCACTACAGAGCTCAAATTAAAGCTGTAGGAAGCAAACATTGCTATACTGACATTGAAAACTGATGGGCCAATGTCATCATTTCCTAAGACACATTGAGTTTATCTGTCATGTGATCTACTCCGTGCTGAATGAAATCTGGGGTGGCAGTTGTACAGTGCTTGTTATAAAAACAAACCGTGGAAACCATCCTATGCACAATGCAGAGTCATCACACCACATATTTCTTTTATTAAAGAAATATGTAGCACTGAAAATTACATTCCTCTCAATTTATGAATGTACCTTCTCCGTCTTTGCCTGTGTTTGTGGGCACTGTTAGAGGCTGGAGAGGAATAACGATGTCATCCACACTGGTCCCTTCTTCTGTGTGTTTCTCGGAGACATGAGACAACAGCTCGGACTTATTTGGTGAAAATAAGTTACAAAGCTTACACATGAAGATGGAATTGATCCCTGAAAAAACAAGTTTAAAAACAAGGAATTAGTGTTTTCAAATCTTATTTATGTTACCATGTTACCATGAGTTACTGGGATTTTGTTTCAGTCAACATAGTAACTTACTTAAAACACATAACAGGCATCAATGAGGTGAAATGAGAAATTTTATATCACTGAATGAACACATTCATAATACATCCCCAAATGAATTAATTTAAGAAATAGGTAAAGTCCTAGCTAGATTCTCCTAGAGCAAAAAATTTCTTCTGGATGAAATCTTAGAAATGTTTTAACATGACACAAGAGGAAGAATAACAAATTAAGACCTTTTTCCCCTTGCAGCCTCAAACATCATTATAACTTTATATATTTTTAAACACATGGTAAAACTACATGTGAGCCATGACATCTTCATCAAGTTCCATAAAAAGTTCCTATTGTAAGAAAATTAAACACACAAACCAACCAAAAAACACCCCCAAAAACCAAAAAACACCCCCCAAAACAAACTAAAAACCTTCAAAGCAGCATGAGCAAATAAAAAATGTCATTAAAACTCCCCCTGGTCAATGCTTTAAAAAGAAATTTGACACCACTTTTTTAGGCAAAGCTTTATGATTTTTTTTTAATTCACAGGTACTTGAAATGCAATGTGAAAGCAAAGCCTCAAGAAAGTAAATAACAATAAAGAAGGAATAATATAATCCCAGGAAAACAAACAAACAAACAAAAAACAACTCAAAAATTTAAAAATTTTGGAGAGAGAAATTCAGAGGATTTTGTTTTCTAACACTACAATCTTTTGGTTTAATGGTTGATTTTTGGAGAGACCCTACTCCTTTCAGGGTCCAATGAAAGCAAAAACAACAAGGAACCAATTTTAACAGCACACTTGCTCTCCAGTTACATGTATGAAGTTCTGGTCCAGAGAGTTTCAATAGCTACTCATTCTCCACCTCCCTATGGAAAATTAGGGACATAAACCCACTGAAACCAAAGTGGAACAAGCAGCACTTCTGAGGTACAAATCAAACCAGAGATCACTGGGTAAGTACAGAAATAAAGTGATAGTTTGTGATCTTTGGGATGAATCTGGGGGTAAGAGAAAAGGCAAGCTGTATTTTGGGACCTATTTTTAAAACAAACCTAAGCACTCCCCTATTGAACATTATTCCACTTCCTTCAAGACATACTAATTACATAGTTCACCCCACTCAAACCTTTATTTAAGGTGTCCTGAAAGTTAAGAGCAGCAGAGGTGTTTCTTCTACAGGTTTTTGCACTTGAAACGTAACAAAAGCTGAGCTCAAAACCAACAGGCAGGCTATGCCTTCATGTCTTTCAAAACATCTCTGAAAAATCAACTCCACTACTGCTCCTGTTGCTTGAAATAGCCTCTTACTACACACAAGCAGCTATATAAGTGCATGGTACAATCCACATGTTCTTAGGAGCTTGGCTGGGTTCCTTCTCAGGCATTCTGCTGTCTCCAGCACACAGATATTTCTGTTTTGACTGCAGTATGCTGAAATATTCCTTTCAACTAGTTCTGCTCTAGTTAGCATTATTTTATTTTTCTTTAAGGGCAGGAAGCCTGTTATTGACCCAGCAGATAACAACTCTTTAAATGTAAACGCAAAATAAAAGATATGAACATTTACCTAAACATTTAACTAATTGAAATTCCACTTTTTAGCTGACATTTCTGTTTTTAGGTTTTACTGGTCACTGTTTCTGCTTCCTGACCTAGTGGCTGTTTGCCCCAGAAGTTCAGGCTCAGTGTTTTGTCTCTTGTCTCCTCCTTCAAGAGCTGCTATCGGTACTCATACACTGCTTTATCTCTCACTCCTCCCAGTGAGGACTTGGGGAGGGGCAGAAGAGCAAGAAGAATCCCCTTTTCAGAAGCCTCTGTTGGTGTTTTAAATGTTTGATTACCAAGGCCACTCAAATCCAGAAGTGAACAGCATAGGTGGCAGAGCACAGTATCAGTGAAGGTGCAGGAAGCACCAGGACAACACACAGAAGATGCACGAACATCTCAGAGGTGAGATGGAAACCAAACAAAGTAAATAAATTATTTTAGGAAGAATGACTGGAAAAGGAGGTCAGAGAGTAGAGGACAAACTCTGCTGATCACCAGACTAAACAAGTATGGAATAAGCAAACAATAATTGATTACGCAGTTGCTAATTAGGCAGTGTAGCAATAAAGCAAAGAATTATAGCCGATTAAGTGTAAAAATCAAATAAGGAGCAAGTTAATTAACTATGCATGGAATCAATGACTAATTAGTAAATAATTAATTATGTAGGAAATCAACAGAGCAATTAATTAGGCACCAATTAAATATGCGGATAAAGAAAGGAACAGTAATCAAGTATGCAGGTACACAAACATCAGGAAATTCAGCCAAAACCAATCTGGGACATTCTGTTCACTAAACATGTTTGTGGTAATTTATTATCTTCAGTTTGCCCCTAAAATCTGTGCTAAATATACACTGAAATAAATAATACCAATAATTTTCTTCTTAATTGACTATGTGGAAAATTAAGCTATAAGGTAAGCAAAGCATTTTTTTCTAATTCCTCCAAAACCCTCAGCATATTGCTTAATTAGTAGTTGGGTTTTTTTCTTCACACTAAGCATATCTACAGCAAAGGGAGTTTAACAATGGATTACTAAAAACAGAGAAAGCTGCAGACCAGGAAGCAGATTCTCTGATTCCCAATCCCCTTCACAAAGGGGCAAGAAAGAAGCACTTATCTTGGAAAGATCACTGAAATTAACAGTACCTTAAAGGGAATCAAAGAATATATTACTGTCATATATACTTTCAACCATTGTATGACAAAACCTAGTGCAGAATCAATTTTAACTAAACAAAAATTTTAATTTTGCATAAAAGGAAGGCTCAGCATTGTGTACTGTTTCGTTTTATTTTTAATAACTATTCTTACAAGGCACACACAGCAAGAACACAAATCTGTATTTACATATATACACCCTAAAGCATTCTAATGGATACAAAATTTTCACTTTTCCTTTCAAAGCAGGCAAGAGTTAACTTCTGTAAGCGCCTTTGAAGCTCTGCATCTTCTAAAAGGAATTAGAACTACACAATTAAATAGAAAAATAAAAAATCACTGGGTATTTGTTGACCTGAGGAAAAAGTTGATAGGATCAATAATTATGCATCTGGTCAACCATCCTAAAATGCACAGCAATGAAGTTCAGAATATGAATAATTACTTATTTCCTTCTAAACTTACTACAGAGTTGAAACAAACTTTGTTGCCTCATCACCATCAAATTCTTAACAGAAACTTTCTGCAATTAAAAATATTATTCATCAGACTAGGACTTGGTCTTCTTGAGCTTTTTGTTGGTTTTTTTTTTCCCCCTTCCTGCTGTTTCTGTACAGATATCAAGTACAATAAAAAGTGGGCACAGCTATTCCAATCAAACTATTTGTTTTGTAAAAGAACTTTTCACTCACAACTGTTGAACAAGTAAGATATTGAAGTGTCTAAGAGCAATAAATAAGACTTTTTCTGTTTAGGTAGAGACAATGAAATGTGAGATAGCAGTTAATATGAAAGCAGCATGTAAAAAGCCAATAGCTCGTTTAAGACAAGCAACACTATTTCTTAGTAATAAAAGTTCAGTTTCAATTGAACATAAAAGAATGGGCAAATACAGTAGAAAAATTATGATATCCTGTACTACTGTCAAGTACTTTAAAAATACTTTACTCATCAGATCTTACTCCTCTGAGCATGTTAGAGGCTTTTCATTTTCAAAGCCATCTCAAACACCCAAAGTTTTCACAAACGTGTATCTCTTGATTTTTATTGCTTCACCTCCAGAACACTTGTTTGTTGGTTTCATGATTTTTGTAGGGTTCTTTTTTGCTGTTGTTGGTGTTGTTTAACTGAAAACGTACTTTCTATAGACCACAGAAGATTTTAACCATTATTTCAATAAAGATGCTGGTATAAAGTAATTTTACTTCTCTAATTTCTTAAAGAACAAGATTAAATAAATCAATAGTGGTTTCTGCCTATTTTCTCTATTCTGATCCATCAAGAAATTAATATCCAGTATTACAGTACATCTTCAAATCAAAAGCATTATCCTTGGTAAGTGTTAAAGAAAAAAGAAGTTTATAAAGTCTATAAAACAAACTATTTGTTACCATTAGAACAGCAGCACCATAAGAACCCTGTGCTCAAAACTAACAAATTAACCATGCTAGAAGCGGCAGGTGGAAAATCAAAAGCTATTTTAGGGGTTCCCTCAGCTGAATTTGGGCAATTCTAAACAGTAAGAAACAGTTTCTTAATTCACCAGCACAAAATGACTGCTGAGACAAAACCAGCTGTGCAGAAAGCAGTCAGTCAAAGAAAAGGTACCCCTGACCATGACTGTTCTCGCTCTTAGCTGCTAACTAAAATCAGGGCAATTTAATTATCATTAGTTTAGTGCCACAAACTCTATTTTAATACTGAGAAAGACTGCTACAGCAATGTCAGTACAGGATGCATTCCTGCAAAAACTAAAAAGATGATGCTAAAATCAATACCATTTAATATGGTTTTATGCAAGACCCAGTCATATCCATTCACCATTTTTCCTAGCCAGGCCATAAGTGAGGTTTACTCAATAACCTACATATGTAGAGGCTCTCAGACATTGCATACAAGACTAAATTACACTGAAATTTGTGAAAGTTTATGATTAAGAAATAATAAATTTTAAAATCTCAACCTTTCCTGTGAGAGTTGTGAAGCACTGGCACAGGTTCCCCAGAGAAGATGTAGATGCCCCATCCTTGGAAGCTGGATTGGGGCCCTGAGCAGCCTGGTCTGCTGAAAGGTGTCCCTGTCCGTGGCAGGTTAGTGGAACTGGGTGATTTTAAGGTCCCTTCCAACCCAAACTATTCTGAGATTCTATGATCTATACAATAAAAAATATACTAGGACTGAAAAAGAAAAAAAGTGCACTAGTTAAAGTGCCTGAGATATGAATTCAACACGGTGCCATTGTGAGCAAAACTAAGCTGACAGCTCCATATATAACTAAGAAAAAATTACAAATTGAGAAATAAAAATGGAGGAGCATCAGGCTTTACCCAAGCAAAAATTTAAGGGAGTATGAAAATGGTTTTAAATTAAGACTGAAGGGTTGGTAACAAGTGCAAAAGACTGCAAAGATGAAAGTGATTCACCTTGCAGCAGTAAAAATCAGAGACTACTTTCAAATGAAGGATGACATAGAAATTAGTACATTTTTTACAGCAAAGAACAAACCAATTTCTTAGGTTTGTTTTTTGGAGTTGTTTTTTAAAAAATAAACCCAACTACAGCTACAGTAGTGCAAGAAGCCTAATAAAATGGCAGAGTTGGAATGCCTGGCTGTAAATAAGAATTACTGATATTCATGCATTCAAATACACTTCTGATACACACTGCTGTAATGCCAGTGGGTCACTACCACCACCAAAGTGTTGAGGACAAAGTAGGATGTATTATTAAAAAAAAAAAAATAAGGTATTTTAGAAGCAGCTTAAGGTCAAATTTGATCAACAGGCTATTTTAACAAGTAACAAAATTCACAAGGAATTTAAATACAGTGCACAGAAAAGTACAGTGTAAGGACTACACACAAGGAATAACCTGACCACAGGGGTACCAATGACTGTGGCACACTGCGGGGGATAAAGGAGGTTACAAAGATAGAAGCAGTATATTGTAGGCTTTAATTAGCCTTGTGCAGAGTGGTTAAATGTCAGGTCAGGACAGGATGCCCAAATTAAACATTTAGACACCATTAATGACTCTTTCACCCAGCAAGCAGACAGGGAAACCAGGGAAGTAAAACACAGGATCCTTTTCAAAGTGACATTATTTGGGAGTTACTCTATAACCATGATTAAAGTACTACTCAAAAGCCCTCTTAAAAGAGTGATAAAGAGACAAATGTTTGTGTTTTACTTCAACAATGCAAACTATATAAAGATAAAAAGCATCTTTAACAAAACAAACCACAAAAAGGACTAAAAAAGCTCCAAGACAAGTTAAATCCTTGAAATCAGCATGAAGGCTATTTAAAAGCATCATATTTGATGCTGAACATCAAAAGAAGTTTTGGAAATGAGAAGGAAAAATCTAGTACAGCTAAATAGCAGTGAAATGAACTTTCAGTAGAAGAAAACATCTTTATAGAGGTTTCGTAAAATGAGGAAAGCAAAAGAAGATTTAAATTGTGTCAAATTTAATGTAAAAACACAGGGAGGCAGGTCATTAAGGGTAATTTAATCAACTTAAAAAATAAAAAGCAGAATGCTGCAATATTTTAAAAATGTATCAACAGTAACAGGCCTGCCAAAGAGCCTGTGTAATGAAAAGTAATCAGTATAGGAAAAAGACCCTTCAAAACGGTGAGCCCATAGCAAAATAAGTTTTTCAATTTGCTGTCTTTTTATAATGGTTTGAAGAGGTCTTCTGTGAAAGATCTCTCAATTATCGCAAACATTTTAAAGACAGCCTCAAAACAAGGCTAGGAACTGCACTCCTCAGAAACAAAACCTTAGAGCTAAAACAGAAAAACCTATAAAATATATGGTCCTATAATACAAGGACCTATTAAAAACCAGAAAATATCTAGACTGGGCTTACATCTTTGGATATTGTTCCTCTACTGAAATAATAATCATAATCCTTTAAAGGCATAGAAGTAAGAAAGATCAACAACACAGCACAGTTCCATACATAAGCAGTTAAAAAAGTTAGGTTGGTTTGTTTGTTTAGGGGTTTTTGTTTTTGTTGGGTGGGGGTTTTTTTGTTTTGTTTTTTCTTTTTGTTGTTGTTGTTGTTGGTTTTTTTGCTTTGTTTTGTTTTCCTGGAAGGATGTAACTGAAGACTGGAGAAAAGGCAAACTGTAAAATGAAGAGCTGCAAAACCAGCTGACATGCAGGACATGACCCTTCAGCTGATCTCTCCCTGCTGCTGCAACTCTAAGGTGGGCACACATCCACTTGGTGTCCAGAATTCTTAGAAGTTGACCAGGAAGCACCAAGTTGATAGAGACTGGTTGGGGCTTAGCAAAGCCCGTGAGAAGGTCTAGGTCCATATTCTGGACACGTATCACTTGTGCTTGCCCTGTTCTTACACTTCTCTATTTAAACACCCATTGTGTGCTGTTAGGCACATGGAATGTCAGGAGTGAAACAAAATTAAGATCCAAATAATTCAATACTTTCTGATGTTATATTCTGCACAACACAATAAGACCACTGCATAACGTAGACTTTAACATAGCTCAGTTGTTCCAGCATTCAAACAGCATCCTTCCCATGTTTGGGGTCCCAGAGGTGGGCACAGCACTGCAGGTGGGGTCTCACCAGGGCAGAGCAGAGGGACAGAATCCTCTCCCTCCATCTGCTTTGGATGCAGCCCAGGACATGTCTGGTTTCTGTGCCAGAGCACATTGCTGGGTCATGTCCAGCTTCTCATCCACCGACACCCCAAGTCCTCGTCAGGGCTGCTCCAATCCATTCCCTGCCCAGATCCGTGTTTGTGCTTGGGATTGCCCCAACCCAGGTGCAGGACCTGGAATTCGGCCCTGCTGAGCTCCACAAGTTTCATCCAGGCCCAGCTCTGGCATTCTCACCTAAACCAAACACATTGTATTTAATCAGTCTGATACTGTATTTGTGAAATGAAACTTGTATTCAAAACTACTGGAGTTTAACTGATGATGGCAAATAAAAGCACATGTATTTTTCTGTTTTACACACACCATCTTCACAAATGCTCCTGGAGAAAAGTTAAATAAAGTTCTTTAAAAGATAATTGCCTCCACATATTTATGTTGGCTAAAATATATAAAATGCATGGCTTGGATACAACATGGATTCAATCAGATATTCAAGTAACTAGGAAATTATTTGCAGTTTAGAATAATCACTTTATCAAACATAGAAATAGGATAGCTTTTCCATCATTAAGGAAAAAAATAAAAAAGCCACAGTAGATACGTTTATAGCAAGACATTTTTATTTTCATGTTCTAAGATCTCCCTCATGTGGCTAAACACAAGACTGCTTAAGGTTCCACTGAAATACACTAATGCACAGTATCAAAATGTGTAAGGTGCACTACCAGACACCAAAACCACATGGAACCCCTCAAATGAGAAGCACAAACTATGTGATCAGTCATCAACTTCAGGATGCACTGTATGAAACACTCTGAACCTGATTTTTGGAAGCAGCCATAATAGAAATGCATCTGAGGTCAGTCACACCTCAGCAGCACCAATATCAAAAATATTGAACACTCACAACAGTTCTGGGTTCAACCACACTCAGAACACTTTTTATCAAGACAAACGTGCTTGAATCAATGAGAACTTATTAGCAGCACTAGTAGTAAGAGAATTATTTTTCACTGACAGTTGGATCCCAGAATATAAAGCAGTCCTGCAATGTTTTAACAGTAGTCCATAAGTAACACAGCACCTGGTACCTGCTCTGCTACTCAGTTATTCTTCTGACAGTGCAATTCTTCTTGGCATAAAATCCCATTTCACAGAATCACAGAATAGACAGGGTTGGAAAGGACCTCTAGAGATCATCTCATCCAACCCTCCTGCCAAAGCTGGATCACCTAGAGCAGGTGACACAGGAATGCATCCAGGTGGGTTTTGAACATCTCCAGAAATGGAGACTCCACAGCCTCCCTGGGCAGCCTGTGCCAGTGCCATCCTCAGCATAAAGAGGTTCTTCTTCATGTTGCAGTTGAACTTTCTGAGTTTTAGGGTATGGCTACTACCCCTTAGTGGTGGTTTGACTTGTATATTATCCATCAATACTTCATAGGACAGGTAGAAATAACTCAGGATTCTAAAAATTAAGAAGTCAACCCAAGGAATGACAACCAGAAGACAAATTTGAGTATACAGGGTAATTAAAAGGCATTAAATTATTGTGACATCACTTCACAAACTGTAAAGGCAGAAATCACATACACAGAACTCCTAAGGCTGCCACCTCCTAAGGCTGTGTAACTTTATTCACTGCTCAAAAGAAAGCCAAGCCAATACAAGGCACATGAAGGCCTTGTACTGACAGTGCAGTGGAAACATCTTTAACACATCTTAAACATCTGCCTTCTGCAGCTGAACTGTGGGGATCTTGAGCTGTTAACACTATTTAGAGTTGCTGCCATGGGAGCTCAGGAGTGTTTTAAACCCAAGTGAGCACAGAATCATGGAATCAGAGCATGGAAAGGGGTTGGAACAGACCTCAAAGATCACCCAGTACCAACTTCCCTGCCATGGCCAGGGACACCTCCACTAGCCCAGGTTGCTCAAGGCTTTATCCAGCCCGGCTTTGAACACTGCCAGGCTTGGGGCAGCCACAACTTTCCTGATCAACCTGTTCCAGTGTCTCACCACCCTCACAGCAAAGAATTTCTTCCTATTATCCAGACTAAACCCCTCTTTCAGTTCGTACCCACTATTCCCTGTCCTATGACTACAATTCCTGAAGAAAAGTCCCTCTCCGGCTTCCCTGCAGCCCCCCTTCACATCCTGCAGGGTTGCTATGGGGTCTCCACACTCCAGTTCGGCACCAGCAGCAGCTCCAGCTGCTCGTTCCCAGCTGTCCCGACCCGCTGCTAAGCGGCAGTATCAGGACGGGCAGCCGTGGCACAGAGGGACTCCCAGGCTCGGGCTGTCCGAGTCCTCCGGCAGCCTCCGGAGCTCCCTGGCTCCACAGGCCCCCAGGCCGCCAGGCAGCGCGGGGCGATGGGCGCTGGGAAGGCCGCCACTGTTGGGAACTACTTGTCGTGCGGAAGGAGCGACACAACAGCACCGCCGGAACTACTTCACCCGCCCACAGCGCGGGGATCCGTGCGCGCTCCCCCGCCCGCCCGGCCCGGCCCCGCTCACCCCCAGCCGCCGCCTCCATCGCCGCGGGGGCTCAGCGGGACAGCGCGCAGGGGGCCGAGCGCGGCCCGCTTGGAAAACAGAGTGAGGGAAAGTGGAAAAAAAAAATAAAAAACAACACCGAAAATGGGGTTCCCGTGCGGCGCCTTATGGCGAATCTGCCGCGGCCGACACGGCAGTGGCGGGTCGGCTCGGGCCCCCC
>VWYO01016889.1:96942-136138 GCA_013400275.1 Rhadina sibilatrix
GCAGGAGGCAGCCGGGGCAGCCGCGGAAACCCGCCGCCATCTCCCCGTGCCCCTCCGAGCGCCCGCCACCCGCCCCAGGACCCCGGGAGGCCGGGGCTGCACAGTTCAGCCCCGGGATGCCAATGGCGTTTTAATTCACCACCTTTGTGTAAAATGTGTTTTAATGAGCCTGGTACTTTAGCACATGCATACGAAGTAGTCATAGAATGGACTGGGTGGAGGGGATCTTAAAGACCATCTCGTTCCAACCCCTTTGCCATGGTCAGGGAGACTTTCCACTAAACCAGGTTGTTCTAAGCCCTGTCCTGCCTGGCCTTGAGCACTTCCAGGAATGGGACTTCCACAGCTTCCCTGTGAATCTTGAGTCTGATTGACTCACCAACCTGCGGAGTCTTGCCATCCTCACAGTAAACGATTTCTTCCTAATTTAAATCTACTCTCTGAGGTAAGAGAGTAGATCTACTCTCTGAGGTAAGAGCTGAGATCATGGGACACAGGGTGTGTGTCCCTTATTCTCCATGTCACTACAGGTAACTCTGGCAGAACTATCTGAACAAACACCCTTAGTGCTTACGGGCATGGAAAGGCAAGTGTGAGTGATACAACGTTGCAAAAATAATGATGCGGCCGTAAATCCAAAGATGGTAAAAAAGGAAAGGCCAACTCTTTATTGTTACAAAATGGCGACAGGAACAAGAGGCTGAGCTAATCTCAGCCCCTCATGACAAGCCAGAGCAATCAAATATGTACATACGGGCCACCCCTCAGAACAATCCCTTCGTGAGAGCAAAGCACCCACTGAGCGTGGTCAGTCCCTTCTTATAGTTTCAGTCCCCTCAGGGATTGGTTCGTTTTGGATCCTCTATATGATTGGTGCGTTCTCTGGGCTCTCATTGGTCCTTACCAGGGTGCTTTCTACACCAATCATTCTTTCCCGCCGTAACTTGATTGGTTGGTCCGATTCACCCATCAAAGCTCTGGGTGGTGGTCTCAGTCCCTGGGTTATGTGGGGGAGAGTAGAAGTTTCCCCCGTTCCGCTGGGATCGTCCCTTTAACCGCTCCATTACAGCAGTAACCACATTCGGAAATGCAGCGGCACAAAGCCTCCACAAGCATCCCTGACTATACATTGCAACACTATTTAACAATCACTGGAACGATATTACAACTGCAAGTATTTGTAACAACTCAGAACCACTTGAAAATAACCACAGTTGGGAACGGAAATCGAAACACGCAGTCATCCTACTGATACAAGCAATAAAAAGTTTCACCTCCTTTTTGTATCTATAACATGAGGAAGCGGGGTCATTTGTAAAAGTCACTCCTCCTCGGGGGTGTCACAGCTTCCACCAGCCTTACACGGAGCTCTGCTCCATCAGTCCCTATGGGTGCAGGAAGGGTTGGTGAGGGCCAGGTTGGGCCTTAGCCTCCTCCAGACAGACTGGGCAGCTGTATTTTACCAGTGTTCACCCCATCAATGCTTTTCTGACTCAGAATGACCTAGATGGGACAAGTTTTAGCAAACATGTTCTTTAGAATTTACGTTACAGACCCAAGTACAAGGCAGAAGGGAAAGATCAGACCTTTCCAAAGGCTGGGGTTGTTTCTCTGCAGAATTTTTGTCTCCTCTGACCAGATGCAAATAACAGAGCAATATTATAGCAGAGTCATTACTGGGTGTTCTGACCTCATGAGAAGCAACATTGGGAACTTGTCTTTAGCCTGCTGCCTTGACCTGCCCTCTTCGCCTTCTTGACTCCTTGTACCCATTTCTGCCCCTCTGTCCACCCACTGCACATATCTTCTGGAAAACATTTCATACTTCTAGGAGCAATAAAGATGAAAGCACACTTGTGCTCAGGCACACACTGCCCATGAAAGGAAGGGACTGTGCTCTTTTTTGGACATGAATAATATTCATCCTTACCTTGGCATTGAAAGAGCATTCTCTGGTCCTTGAGTCACTGAGCCTCACTATGGCAAGTGGGGTTTGTCCTGCCAAGAAAAGCACTTATCTTCATGTAGAACCACTGGTTGAGCATCCACATGCCATGTGGTTTACTTTTTACATACACATTTTGCATACAGTTCTGCTTTGCACAATCATAAACCTGTTTAAAAAGCTACATTAATAAAGGCTTGTTCTTTACCTAAGACAACAAATCAGAGTTGGAATCACTGAGATTTGCTGCCTGGCCTAGTCAAAATATTTGGGGGGTCTGTCTGTTGGATGTCAGAAAAGGAAGAGAGAAGCTATCACTGTTGGGGTGCCTGGCCAGATCACAGAGCCGCATGAAGCAGAGCTTTTGCAGCTCTGAATCAACAGTTGGCTCAAACAAAAATGCCCTCAATTTCTTCAAAGTGGCATCATATTAAAAGACACATAACTCATCACCAGCAGAGTTCAGCTGCACCACACACAACACAGATCCAGGCACTGGGATTGCCAGCATCGATTGTGAGGCCCTATCAACACAGACAGTGGGGATTCCTGGGGCTGTCCTGTGCAGGACCTGGACTTCAGTGATCCTTGATGGTCCCTTCCAGCTCAGGATATTCTGTGATTCCATGAACAGATCCCATCTCAAGGGAGAGCCTGATCCCAGTCTGTTCATCTCATTCTATCACAGTTTTCTTATTGAAAAAACTCAAGGCCCACACCAGCCATGCTTTCCCTGTCCCTCCTGCACATCCCTTTGTCTGACCGCTTTCGTTGTTTTTCAGATCCCAGTCCCAGTTTTCATTCTTTCATTGAGGAGTATCTTTCCTGTTTTTCTCAAGTGCTCTCTCCAGATGCTTTCTGCACTTTCACCCCTGACGTTTCTTTAGCCACTTGCAGAGAAGCTCCTGCACACACAAGTGTTTATCAAATACAGCTCCCAGTTCCTTCTCCAGCTCACTGAGTAGCTCCCTCTCATAGCCTCCGTGCCTGGATGGTATGAGTTCACTTCTGAACCAACTCTTGTAGAATAATAATATTAATCATCATCATCATCATCATCTCTACAGAGTGCTAGAGAGTGCAGAGTTCAAATATAGAGCAAGTTCAGTATTGCACAGGTCTTTAGCCTGCGTCTGGAGCTGGAAACCATTAACAGAGTGTGGATGCCCTTATTGAGGGCACAGCAGATGCTGACTTCTTTTCCCAGTTACATGCTTTGGCTTTATTCACAAATAGGAAAAGCACTTCACTGAGGATGTACATTCCCAAGTGTTAAACGAGAGTGCAGCTTGCTTGGCTGTTCCATATGAGCAGCCCCATGGAATTAAGGTGGTAAAATCAATCAAAAGTTAGAATTAGTACTGCTTTTTACAGCTTTCATTTCCATTTGCATAAGCTATTTCTGGGAATCTTTTACATCCCACAGTCATACACTGCATTTGTTCAGAATCTCTGACTCATTCAGCGTTGCTGACGTACCTGACCTAGATATGAATGAGGGCTACACAGCACAGGGGCTCATCTGTAACACAAGACTCTGCCTCGTTTGTTACAGAAGCTGGAAAATGTTGAGAAGTAAACATGAGGTTTTATGAAGGGAAATTAGAAACAGATTTTTGTCACAGAGTTCATTTATGATATAAAACAATCTTCATTAATTGTGTCTTCCTCCTTTCCTGCTTTCTCAGTATGGCATTTGCAATGTGCTTTGAAAAGCTTTATGTATTTCTATAGTTGAAAATTTTAGCATTTGTGCTTAAATGTGGTAATTACTTTTAAACCCCCTTATGTGAGATGTCTTACATTGAAGATACCCAGTTAGGGAAACTTAACCCTAAACTTCAGCATGTCTCTTTCCTTTTTTTCCCCCATGAGTATTTTCAGAAAATAAAGTAATTTCTGAAATTGCAGACAGCAGTCATATGCAGACAGCCTGATTTAGACACTTAGTGACCTTCCAGTGCTTGAATTTCCAACTTGATTTTTATTTTACTACCAATATCTTATAACAAAACTCCTTTAGCATTTGATGAAGTAGCACGCATAAAGCATTCTAACAGGAGACCAGTACTCATAACAGCTAAATATTCTAAGAAACAGTGTAAAATAAAAGATCTTCAACTTTGTGTGCACTTGCTGTAGAATGAAAAAAAAGCCCAAAACATCTGTGTGGGTTTTTATTAATTACACAGTACACATACACTCTACTGCATTTGAGTTTCCTGTACTTTGTTGCAAACAATTCCCTGGGCAGATTGTTTCCAACCCTTTCTGCGAATATCCCATAAAATCTGATTTGAACTTTCCCTGGTACAACTTGAGGCCTTTACCCCCTGTCACTTGTTACTTGGGAGAAGAGGCCAACTCCCATCTGGTTACACCCTCCTTTCAAGTAGCTGTAGAGAGCAATTAAGTTCCTCCAGGCCTCCTTTTCTCCAGGCTGAACACCCCCAGCTCCCTCCACTGCTCCTCATCAGATTTGTGCTCCAGACCCTTCCCCAGATCCACTGCTCTTATCTGGGCACGCTCCTGCACCTCAATCTCTTTCTTGTAGTGAGGGACTCAGAACAGCACCTGAGGTGTGTCCTCACCAGTGCCAATACAGGGGGACAGTCAGTGCCCTGGTCCTGTCCTGCTGGCTACACTATTGCTGACACAGAAGGCCAGGAGGCCACGGGGCAGGGCACAGGCCAGCTCACGTTTGGCCGCTGTTGGCCAGCACACCAGGGCCTTTCCCGCCTGGCAGCTTTCCTGCCACTCTGCCCCAGCCTGGAGCACTGCAGGGCCTTGTTGGGGCACGAGGGCAGGACCCATCACTTGGCCTTATTGCACCTCATACAACTGGTCTGGGTCCGTCAATCCTGCCTGTCCAGATCCCTCTGCAGAACCTTCCTACCCTCCAGCAGACCAACACTCCCTCTGTTTGGTCTCATCTGCAAACTTAATGAAGGTACACTTGAACTCCTCATCCAGGTCATCAATAAAAATCTTAATCAGGGCTGGATCGAGAACTGAGCCCTGGGAAACGCCACTTGTGACCGGACACCAACTGGATGTCTCACAAATCACCACCACTCTCTCGGCTCAGCCATTCAGCCAGTTTTCAACCCAGAAAAGAGTGCACCTGCCCAAGTTTCTCCAGGAGAATGCTGTGGGAAGAGGTGTCAAAGGCTTTGCTAAAGTCCTGGCAGACAACATCCACAGCCTTTCCCTCACCCACTACCTTGTCACGTGGTCATAGAAGGTAACACTGGCCAAGCAGCACCTGCCTTTCATGACCCCATGCTGGCTGGGCCTGATCCCCTGGTTGTGCTGTATTTGGTGACACACTGATTTGCACCATGGCTTCCCCTGGCACCATGGCCAGGCTGTAGTTCCCCACACCCTCCTTCCAGCCCTTCATGCTGGTGGGTGTTGCATTTGGCAACCTCAAGTCATTTGGGACCTCCCCAGTTAGCCAGGACTGCTGACAAATGATGGAGAGTGGCAGGGCGAGCTCTTCCACCATTCCGTCACTACCCTGGGGTGGATCCCATCCGGCCCCGTGGACGTGTTGCATTCTTTTTAAAAGAAAAGGAACCATTGTTTAGTGAGAGCAAAGATTAAACTTTGTAAAGTAATTAAGCAGTTCTTCCTGGATTTTGTAAACTGTTTTTCCACTAAGGGAAAACTTGAGCCATATTTACAGCTGTGGAGGTAATCAACAGTATCCATTTAATATAGATTCTGGGGGAGGACACAGGAGAGAGCATTCTCAAAAGCTACACAGGTTTAAGAGAATTTTTTAAAGTTAATTAGCACATATTTTTATCACATTTTTATTTTCTCATTGATTTCAAAGGGAAAACAATACGAGCTTTTGCTCTGCACTTTTGGAAGTTCTACTTGAAAATGCGAAGATGAACGCTCAGAAATTATAGGGGGTTGTTTAACAACCAACCTTATGCTTAAGGAAGAAAAATTGCCATTGCCTTCCTGTAAATGCTACATTATTTCTTTTCCACATTCTCTGTCTGCAGTAACTGTATCTGCTTGTTATTTTTATCTGCCATGTTTAATGTTGAATTCTTGTTTAGGACTGCATAATTGCTGTTTTCTTGTTACAGAACATTAACTTTATGCTTCCAGTAACAACTTTATAATGAAAATGCTAATAAAAATGGGGCAGTGCAAACTACACAGTTACAAATCTCTCCAGAGCTTAGTATGAGGCTTATCATAATTCTTGACATCTCAGGATTGTATAGTCTACTGATACTGATTACACTGCACAGTTAATTTAAAAATTATCTCCTGCAGGCCTGAGAGAAAGGCAACAATTATAAATAACTTCAGAAAAATATATACATACTGAAAATGTTTTAAGAAACATTCCAGTTTTCTCAGTGCAGCAATATAGTCACTGCAGGACTCAGAAATACCCTGTATTAATCACATTTCTGCTTGCAGGTTTATACTGTTTAATCCTATTACAACTGTACAGCATGTTTTTCCTTTGGTAGGTGATGTCAGACTAGCTGGAGACAGCAGCACAGGCTGGAACACTTTGCAGGTTTAAATGGCAGTTTTCCTTCTTCTTTTAAGTACTTCTGGATTGGGAGTTGTTTTCTTACACAGGGAACTATAAGACAAGAAATTATATTAGAAAAATGAAAGTTAAGAAATGCTATTATGTGCTGTTTCTTCAGTCTAGTACAAAATGAACACTGTGCAGCTGGACTGAGATAGAAATGCATGTGAGAAAGCAAACTTTGCCTTAAGCTTTTCAAGATGCAGCACTGTCAAAACAGAAGATTATTTATATTTATGATTATATATAAAAAGTGTAGCACAATATCCAAACAGCACCCTGATTTCATTTTCTTCACCTTTACTGTAATTCAGGGCAAGAGGAAATATATATACACAGCAAATAAAAAAGGTAAATTCATAGTAAAAGTAGCATATTCTCCATACCACTAAGTGGTACTGAAAAAGGCACAAAGAAAAGTGTAGAAGATAGACATCTTTGTTATCATATTCCTGCTGGGAAAGTTGCCACTGCTCTCATGGAACAGGGAGCTATTTATAGGATAGTGGAACAGAGAGGAAAAACAGCACTGATCTTGCTGGGTTTGATTTATTAACTCTACAGGAGGAATTTGACAACCATGATATGCCCAAACGATACAAATCTGACAGTTCTTCTATGATTTGTATGATGGTAATTCGATTAGACATTGCTTCATATGTTTGACTTCAGCAGATTGCTGTACAATTCTCAATCTTCATCAATTTTCTGCAAGATTATCATGTCATTAAATACTTCATACCTTAAGTTCCCTCCCAGGAAAAGAGACATGGATTGATCTACATACTGACATCATTTACCTGGACTTATGGAAAGCATTTGAGACTGTCCCACGCAACATCCTTGTCTCCAAATTGGAGAGACATGGATTGATTGGATGGATGGATGGATGGATTGGATAAAAACAGAAGGCTTGGAACTAGATGACCTTTAAGGCCCCTTCCAACCCAAACCCTTCTGTGATGCCATGATCTGCCTGTAGCTTCCAGAGGGCCCCAGAAGCATCCAGAATTCCCCAGTGACTGTAGGAGGTTGATGGGAACACTGTGACCATACAGACAAGACTCTAAAGGAGCCCATTCCTACTTATGAAAAAAAAACCTAAGGGATCTGTGTCATATCAATGCCATTGATTTCCTCATTAGTCTTCTCATCTTCCACAATTATCACAGCCCAATACTTCCCTCTTTGACATAATAAATAGTGATGATAGAACGAAAATCCATTAACAGTGAAAAGCTGTAAATACGTCCTTTTTCAGAGTAATATGCTTGACTGACAAAAAGTCCAGTCATCACCTATTCATTCTTTTCTCCTTACAAGGAGGAAAACACATGCACTGCACAGTGTTTGTGGGTATTTTAACCAACTCCTCCTCCCCCTCTCTCTTACAGAGGAATTTTGAAAGTAGTATAGAGATTACACCACAAAATGTTTTAAGGAACATTTACAGTTTTGCAGTTTTCCTAAAAATCCCTAATACTGCTCATCTTTTGAATACTCCAGCTCCTGAAATGTGATGACAACTACACTGAATTGTATAGTCTACAGGCAGTCCATGTAAGAGAAGGCGGATTCATTTCTCTAAATACCATTTACTACAGCTGACAGAGGCTCCAGTTATACTCCTTAATTGGAATAAGCTGTTTGAATTTCTTTTTTATTACTCTTCCAGTGTAAGCTTGCATTTTCAAGTTTCATTGGGCAGTATCTCAAACCCAAGCAACTCTGTACTCTGTCTGGCATTGTTCTCTTGGCCATGCTACAAGGTTCTTCCTCATTCAAGAACAATTTATTATTCCTTTTTTCCACCTCCTTGATGAAAACATGTTGAATGCGCTTAATTTGTAACTCCGCTGCTCTAATGAGATAATTGTTCAAATTGGAAGGTAAAAGCAAATAAATTTTGTAGCTTGCACCTGAATACTCTCTCTATTTTTGGAGCTTTCCTCAGTCATTTTCTGTGTTAACAACTAGTTAAAGTTGAAGCATTAAGAGTTTAGGTAGGCTTCTTTCTGCTTCACTTCTTTCTCTGGAAGAACAGCACGGTTGCATAACACGTGAAGTGCAGTCCCTAAAAACCATCTGCTCAGTCTCCTTTCGTTAGTACACCATAGCAAGGGTTTGGGTTGGGTTATTTTTGTAACACAGACACCACTACTTAAACATTCAATAAAACTATATGAGTTCTGGTTTTATGTTCATACAAGGAAACTGCTAACAAATTACTCATCCCTGTCATAGCTCAGCTGTCAATTTTGCAAAATTCATTTATGATTAAATTCATGTATGTATTGTGGACACTTCACGTGCTTTATGACTGTTTACATTTGCTCATATTTATTATCTCCTAATATATTCTGAACCATAACTGAAGCCTGATTATAATCTCATTCATATTAATGAAAGCCAGAAAAAAAAACCCACCTTAGAAATCAGTGAAGTCATTCAGATGTTATGGAATTTAACAGAGTCAGAATCTGGCCTTCAGTCACAACAATTTTAGACAGATTACATGGTCCCACATCAGCAGCACTACCCTGACATAAAAATAACCATCAAATCTAATTAACAGATGTGAGCTGCCACTGAGATCAAGCCCTTGGAAGTTGTTACTTTAGTGTGACCTTACCGATTTTTCTAGCAGAAATGCTCCAGCTTAAACAAAAATCCAGGGAAGTTTGGTATTCTAGGATTACTTGATATCCCATGTGGACACACTGGAAGACATCCAGCCAAAGACCAGCAGAACCTTCACATCACTTGTGGTTCCCATGCGTTCAGGCCATGTCTGCAAGAGCTCCAGAACTGGAGCTGCCAGTGAGTGGTCAGAGCCTGGCACAGACATAGTCACTGTCACACAGCAGCACACATGGATGTTTAATTAAAATGGCATCTACATCAAAAATTATGTTTTTGATGGAAGGAATTGCAGCCTGCATTCTGCATCCCACAATATTAACTACTGCCTTGTCAGTTGAAGCATTAATAACAAACATTATCAGAATTTCCCTGTGAAAAACTTCATTAGATCTTGATTGTTCTTTCCACTACTATATATATATATATATGGTTTTTATGGTACAATACCTTAAATCTGCACTTTAAGCAGTCTAAATAAATAGAAAAAAACAGTTTTAAGATAAGCGTCTGTATAGAAATTATTTCTGATTGTTCAACATGCAATTGGTTTTTCTAGTATTAAAAAAATGAAAAACTATATCAAAACCTTTACTCTTACCATGAAACACCATCCAAGATTATTTAAATATTTATTTTCTGCATGTGAAATGGAAAAAGTTTCAATTTCCTGAATTCACTGATTCCAAATAGGAAAAACTTTATGCTATTATGCTTTTTGGTCAACTAAACGGATAGGTGTTGTGTAGGTTTCTGAAGCACTAATTTCCCAGATTTCTCCTTTCTGAACTTCTTAGAGTTTTTGCTACATAAAGAACATAGATAGAAGAGATTCCTCACAACTTCTTAATTCAGTTTTCCCTAAGTTTTCTAATTTTTTCCTCTGAGTTGAGGATGCCTGAGCTAAAGGCAGATATAAATACATTTACTAGTGGGAGATGTAAGATCACATTCAAATTCCTGCAGAATAGAAAGAACCAACATACACACTAGTGCCTCTGATCTGAAATTATCTTCCCTCTCCTTTGCCCCTCAAAGATTCCATCTAAGATGGAATGATGATAAGATCGAGTTTGCTTCTTGCTTTTCTGCCTCTATCCTGTAACACCAGCTTTTATCTAAGACTAATTTAAGCAGGAAGGGATCAGGGGTATTTGTTTCATAGCAGAAGCTAGATTTCATTAACACATCTCTGAAGGTACAAAGTTTGTGTCTCCAGCTGACAGAGACAGACCAATATCGACTGCTTGGCACAAGATGCATCCAGGAAGTGCCTCTGCCTGGAGAACCAGAGTAGCTGTGACAGCGGAAATCCTGGGTGTGTTATGTCTCCATTTCAGGCAGGAAGCAGCCCACAGTAACTATGGCAGGCAGTTCATGGGATGAACAGGACCTCATATCTAGTGAGACATCACAGAGAGTTAAAAATCCTCTGTGGACTGTCATCACTGGACTGCAATCCAAATGAGAGATTTGCTATCTTATAAATTCCTCAGAATAAGTATGAAACATCTCCAGAAGAAGATGGTTAACAGATCTTATTTTCCACTAGATGGTAGTTAGTCAATTCAACTAATTTAATAAAATGTGGGGAAATGTGTTTATTAAAAAAATGCATTAAGCTATGCACTTAACATATACAATTTCAGCATGTTTTCCATAGCCTCAAGTAAACAGAGCTCAGTTCACAAAGCATCTTTCATCCCTGCTGCTTCCTTTTTTTTCCTGTCAGACAAAGATAAGGCTTGTGTGAAGCTTGGAAAAATAATTTTTCACTTTATTAAAATGGCAGATTTTTCAGATAAAGCCATATTGTTTACAGGAAATGATTTCCCTGCTGAAACAGTGATTTTATCAGACAACAAACAATTCTGACTGACATAAACTGTGTTTCCTTCATTCCGCTTCCAGGGCCCATGGACTGTTCCATGGATCAGGCTCTCCTTGGCTGCAAAGATGGACAAGTGAGGGATCTGCTGTTCCTTAACAGAAAGAGAAAACCCAATGCCAGAGGTAAGACTCCCACTACTCATACTGACCTACTACAAAATCATGTTTCAAGTTCAATTTTTAAGCAGTTTTAACTTTGTCTGTACTCTCCCCAGACACAGAACCTCTATAAAACACAAATTAAGTTGGTCAGAGCTGGCACAGCTGGATAAAAGGAAGTGAGCTGAATTTTGCAAGAGTCTTTGTGAGCACAATGGACAGCAAAGCAAGTATTAATGAACATCTATTGAAACACTTGTATTTTTAGCAGAAGACAAACCCAGGAAGAATCGAAAAAATGAATAAATGGGTATTTTCAAAATTGCTGTGAAAAAATTCACATTAACTATGCCTCTGTGTTTTTCAAGAAAAATTTAACTTTTGACTGTTAAGTGACTTACCATTGATGTCATATCTAAAAAACTTCCAGGCAATCTTATAAATCATTCACACTCTATCTTTGCCCAAGATATTTATCCCATTTTAGTTTAGGCCACCACTGGCGCCATGGGATTATCACTGTTTATCTAAAAAACACCAAGAGAACGGAAGAAAAAAGTGAACTACACTATTCAAAACATAGTTTCAAATTCTGCAGGGTTATTTTATGCTTGGAATCCTCAGACACATATTCTAGAAGTTTAGTTTTCATCTAGCACAAGCCAGAATGCCAAACATTACCTCAACGAGGAGGAACAGTACCAAAATCAGTTTGTCTGATCCTCAAGTGAAGATTTTCAGAGAACAGAAAACAAGGATTTTTGTTTTCCAGAAAAAGGAAAACTCACAACACTCACAAGTGCAGCCACGCCCATGGAAGGGGGCATACAGGCACAGTACTCATTCTCCAATCAAATCCTCACTTAAAAAACCCCAAACAANAGGAGAAACCAAACTATTTGAAAACATTTGATACAATATCATTATAACCTACTCTACTGCCTATGTAACCAAGGAGTAGCTAAACAAAATCCCCAAACCTGGACCCACAAAAAACTGAAACTCTTGAAAACCCCAACTATTCAAATACTTACATTAATTAAAGCTTCAACGGGCTCATTGGTTTACTTTATTTACATTTTACTCCTAATGACATTTTAAAGGCTGCATCAAAAGCAGTCAGAACTGTTCTTTAATAAAAGAAGTTAAGTTGTTAAGTTAGTTGGATCATACTTGAGTTTCTGCAGTATGAATTCTAGATTTCAAATGCATTAAAAAAAACCACCTGCTGAAACACCAAATATGCCTCCACACCTGATCTGCTCAGATTGTTTACTCATTGTCCATGCTACCAAGGAAATTATCTCCATATAGAGGCATTGACTGAAAAGATGCATCTTAGATATTTTTGTTGGCAGTAACTGTTGAAGATTCCTTCTTGTCATCATTTTTTTTTTTCTTTTTTTGTCTCTGCACTATTGCATGGCTCCCTGAGCTTGTGGTGCCCACAACACACCAAGCCAGGGCATGGATCCAGCCTGAGGAAGGACAGTGAGAACATTTCACTGCTCCCTGTGACACCAGAGAGCTGTGCCAGACACAGAGTGTGTTTCTTCCTGTGAGCAAGGGCAGAAATCACAGTGGGATGGGTCAGGAGTGTGTGTCAGTGTCAGCATTCACCACCACAGAACAAGTGACAGCAGAGCTGCAAGACGTTACAGCCTCACAGGGAAATCCTTCTGTCTTGGCACTTTGCTGGTACTTCAGCACAGCTGTCAAATCCCAGCATTCCCACAGCATGGCAACCCACGGCAGGATGGGTGAAGCAAAGACAGCAGAACTTGAGAGAAATTCTCTCAGGCAGAGTCAGGGACACCACAAGGCACCTGATTCCGGGAAACGGAATAGAATAGACAGGCATGCAGCTTATTTCTGGAGATAAGCTTTCAATGTTGTTAATTACATCATCTCTCCTACGGAGGAGAACTTGCATTCCTCATACTTCCCTAGTTCATCCCAGCTGGAGGTATGTGTTTTGTACCAGCTAAACAGATGCACTGAGTTTAATCAGTTAAACTGATTTCTTTTAGAGATCTAAAAGAACAGTTTTGCACATGCAGAAGTGCAAACACAGCAAACACATGGTTACGCTGCAGTGTTCACACAGACATGGGTAATCTTCAGATACAAAATTTGATGTGTTCTCTTCCATGTAATAGCCTCCAGTGCCATGTATTGCATAACACCTGCCCACAAGGACTTCTACGTATTAAAACAAACCTCCGCCGTTTACAAGCAAAACTAAAACTACAACAAAAAGTTCAATTATAGCAAAATAGGGCTCATGTGTATGAATTTAAATGAGGAAAAATCCTCTAATTTTTATAATGTATTTGGCATTATAAGTAAAAAATACTACATTTTTAAGTCTGAGCCTTTCAAATATTAACAAGGATACCAGATTGTAAAAGTGATCCTCAAGAAGCCAGTTTATGCTTTATAAAGATGAGAAATTCCATATCCTCCATTCTTCCATTTGAATAAAAATATTTAAGTTCTTTTTTAAGATATTTGGGTACTTAATAATGCCCAAATGCTGAAGCCATACTTCATTTAACAACATGTCCATCAGCAGTAGGAATGTGATTCTAAGATATGAGGGAAGGGCTAATAGGAAAACAAGAGATGTTTGTCTTCTTTTTTCTCCTATGCAGATTTCCCCTTTCAAGGATATTTATAATATTTTAAGATGCAAAGGGCAACAGAAATTGTTAAAGCTTAGTAATTTTACTAGTTTAATGATATCTTGGTTTGGGAATTATTTTTACGGTACCCTGTAAATCTATTCCTGCTTTGACAATGATCAAGTAGATAATAAGCAATAAATCATGGCTGCAACTGAGAACTGAACATTCAATATAAGGTTTTAGATTATTTCTGTCATCAGGGTATATGAGACGTTGCTTTTCAAGCAAAGATATATTGTTGCAGTTTATTTGCAATTAGAAAGATATAGATCCCATCAGTTAAAGCTTGTTTCCCAATAAAAATGCAGGCTTTTATACAGCCAGAATCATAATTTGAGCATAAAGAGATTTCTAGAAATACACGCTGCTTCCATAGAAATTAGTGCTTTCAATACTAAACACTACTGAAAAATAGGATTCCCTGCTTGCCAATGTCACTTGACCACTGAGGAAAGCTGCCTTTCCAAGTCAGCTGAAGTAAACATCCACCCCCCAGCCCCACCACTTGTTATAGCTGAGTGTAGGATATTTACAGGAACTAAGAATTAGCTGAACTATATAAATACAACAGTGCCTTTCAAGATATCAGAAAAATATATCTGCACAGACATACTTTGGTGTATTTGCACCACTCATACAGTACATGCAACTTTTACTAATCTTCACCAACATTATGAAGCCAATCCAAGCATTTTAACATTTAATCTTCTGAATATCAGAACGCAATATCCATGTACAGTTCCTGATGCTGTAGAGGTCCAAAAGAAAAAAGATGTTTCTCCCTCACAGCCTCTGTAGAAGAGCATGCTATTGCACTTACCTGCCAAGCCCCTTGATGTTCGGTACAGGCCCCTTCCAGAAACCCTTAATGATTTTTAAAACTGAAACTCAATTCTAAAATATATATGGGAGACTAATGGGGTGGTAAAAACTGTGAGTTCTCAAAAATGTCCATCTCAAATTCTATGCAAAAACAACCCTTTTTTATATTTCCAGTTTCCTTAGAGTGCCTAATTTTACAGCATTTGCTTCTAGAACTTTACATCTTAATCTTATATTCTTAAAATAATTCCCATTTCTCTTCTAGAACTTTAAGACACTTCTTCTAGTTCAACTATTTTCATTCTTATTTTCACCTCCAGTTTCAGCTGTATTTCAGAAACTCAAGTCATTATAATAGCAACAGAGAAAAAGACTCATCAGCTTCACCATTTTATCTTGTATTTTACAGGTGTGTTTAATTTGATGTCCAGTCTTGAACAAACAAGACCTCAGCAGTGCAGGAAGAGAAAATTTCACTGAACCCAATCAGTCAAGTGGCTGAGCTTCAGCCTTCTTCAGGCTCTTCTCTGAACAGGTGTTTGCAGCCTTACTGTGTAAAAGGAACCACAGATGCAGATTATTTCATGCATAGAGGAGGGGGGGAAGCCCTCCAAATGTTTTAACAGTTGTTCTTTGTATGAAGGAAAACATGAGCTCAAGCAATTCTGCTGAACACAGCTGCAAGTTCTGAGCAAGGGAAGACAGTGCTGGACCAGGCCACTGCAAAGTCACCAAAGACTCTGGGGTATTGCTGATCAGTGGTCACAGAAAGTGCTCAGAGAACACCACAGGCAAGCCAAACACCGGACTGCACAGACACTCCACTTGCTTAGCAGGAGTCAACCTTGGTATTGATCACAAGCTTTTATCACCAAAGGCAGCTGTACCTTGCACCAGCCACACACAGCTAATGCCAGCAGTAGCTGTGTGGCCACTGTGTCACTCTGGATCCCCAGCCTGGTTTTCATTCAGGTATTTCCCTCTGCTGCAAAACACCAGGAACTGATCCACGTTACGCAAGCAATGGTCACTGATGTCACGTGAACAAGCTGAGGTCATTTGCTTGCTGGGCATCAGGCTGACCTGTCAAATCTGCCTCTTCTGTGCTCCCGTTCTTTTCAGCCTTCTGATGTTTGCATTTTTGTAAAGGAGTTTCTCACAGATTTTCACATAAACAATGTATTGTTATTGTAACTGTTCTTTTATGTTTACATTCTTATGAGGAGGAGACTGTTGATGGACTCCTAGTTTGACCAGTGTGGTGGGAGAGGTGGCAACCTTCATCCTCCAATCCCTGGTCATTGTTCAAATTCTATAAATCAGGGTCAAATAAACTCTCTCTCTCTTTGGCCCTGATGACTGACTCTGTGTGTGTTCCTCATTTTGTGTCCTCTGATGACACTTCCGTGTTTGTGAGCCTGTCCTGCCTTATTCTGCAACAGCAGCTTCAACTCCTCATACCCATCAGAACTGCACAGATACTATGCCAAATCCCCATCATCCCTTCCCAGATACCCCAGTGCAGCAAACTTACCTGGATCATGGCATTTGGACAACACTACAACACCCCCCTTCTTCAGCTGCAAACAACAGCCACATTTGAGACATGCTAAGATGTTCAGGACTTGGTATTTCAAGAATAGAGAAAGCAGATGCTTTTATTTCAAATGGCAAAAAAACCCAAAAAAACGCCCAAAACAAACAAACAAAAAAACCAAACCAAACCAAAAAAACAAAAAACAAACAAAAAAAACCAAAAAAACACTACCTCAAACAAAAATAGTGTGGATTTTAAAATTTATTTATTTCCTGCAGTTACAAGCCAGTTCAAATTATTTTCATGTGCTGACATGTGACAGCTGGGTTTGAGTACATGGATTAGACACCAGTACAATATGATGGTATGCAATTTGATTAGACACCAATGCAATATGAAATTTAATTCTGCAAAACTGGACTGACAAACTGCATGTGAGCTAAGCTTATATAAAAAAAAAAAGGCAGCACTTATGTGGCATGTGGAATGGCTAAGACAGCACTAATCAAAATGAACATTAGATTAATTATAATAGGTTTACTTTGAACTATGAAGTTTGTTAATAAAAGCCTTTTCCTTTCTTCTAAGTCCAAATACTATCTAGAACTAGGAAATGCTAAATATTTACAGCAAAGAAAGCTTGGAAAACAACTACCAGCATTTTTTTAAGAAATCAAGCTCTGTAGCTTCTGCATCAAAGTCTTTTATAAATATACAGCCATGATTTATCAAACTATATATGACAGTTATTTTTTAAAAAGCCATTTTAACTGAGGTTATATTAGGTGTGCAAGCTGCTTTAAAAATCTTTGTAGAGGTGCTAGCAATTACATCAATAAATAAGTTCACAACCTTCTATCACCACACATGTTCCTATGTCACCAGACAGAACACAGGGTAAGAAATGCAATGGTTACAGCAATGGGACCATCAGAGAATAACTGCTGTCCCTGGTTCACTTTTGGTCATTCACTGACAGTTTCAAAATCGACACCTTTCCAAAGCCTACTAGTCCAGCTTACCTAGGACTAAGAAACCCTACTAGTTTTAGTTCTGATAAGTTAAGGAGAAAATATTTTACTTTTTAGAAGTATCTGTATTTTTTGGTCATAATAATCTTTTACAGAACCACTACAGTGAAGCTGAACAAATAAATACCCAGGTTTGGTATATTACCATTTAAATTACACAAAGTGTTAGGGAATTAAAAAAAAAAATTGGGAGGCAAAAGAATGGAGAGCTAAATTATTGGAAGAATATTTTTTGTATTAGCAGCAGTTACTTTCATTGGCCATCCTTTTTAGAAATAGAAGAGTAGAGTGAAACAAAGAAGGAAAGAAATTCCAGTCAAGATCCAGGCAACAGCACATGCAGATCCCACTGGAGAAAAGCAGCAAGTGCTGAAGCTTTCCTGCAGATACTGTTCCTGATGACATGACTGTTTTACGTTGTTCAGGAACTGAACCAGTAAAGACTTACTTCTGAAGGAATACTTTCAAAAGCTGTTATTTCCATGAAAAGCAAACCATGGTGATGGCAGCACAAACCACACCACAGACAAAGACACACATTGTGAACTGGGAGAACAGCAAAAACAGACTGAAAAATGTGGTTTTAGCCTTTATTTTGGTCTTGTTTTATACCCAGTTAACAAACAATTAGGAGCACAACTTTCTCACAAGGAGACTTGGAGTATAGAATTCCAGAGAAAACAACAAAAAGCAAGGCACAGCAGATATGAGGCCTTGCTAAGTATTTGACAGCATTGATAATAATGTGTCCTCACAGCCCTAAATAACAGAAGCTGCTAAAACAGACAATTGATAAAGCAATGAAGGGTTCATGGGTAACTGCAGAAGTTCATCACCACTTGTCATTCCAAGGCAGCCTAATCCTGTAATTTATACCACAAAGCAGCAGAGAGCTCAGCTTTGAGCAACTCATGCACCAGCTTTGGATCTCCATTTCAGACTAGATTTCAGGAGATCACACCTACCAGCCAGGATAATGCATGGGGAGGCAATTCATCTCTGTCTATGGAAACAGTGCTTGACAAATATAAATGCACATATGTATTCATGACAGCTTCTCCTTCGGCTGTTGTCCAAGCATAGCCAGGTGCAGCAAACATCTGACTGAAAGCTGGAGCTGGTACAGCTTCCAGTCGGGGATGTTTACAGCAACAGACTACGATACATCACTGCAAGGGCCTTGGTGCAGAGCAGCTGGTCACCTCTAGGAGAGGGAAATAAAAAAAGAAAGGATTTAAGACAAGCTTCTGTAGCATTCCAGCCAATTACTGTGCAGCTAATATTGAAGAAAACATGTCTTTTCATTCAGTAGCAAAACTATAGTTTTAGATTCACACACAACTTACATTAAATTAGTGTTTCTAAAAGTAAAAACTAGATTAAAAATTCTCAATATACATTTTAAGATGTTTTTAGGTTTAAATAGATTCATTCTTATATATTATATTTATTTATAAATATATATTTCATTTATACATTTAAAATAGACATAAAATAATTATTATTTTAAAGATACATTGACTATACTATCCTATAGGCTCATTCCTGGAGCTCTCAAAAACAGACTTCCACTTTGAACTTTCCTATGATTTTTGAAAATAGCTATCCTTTCATAAATATTTCTGTTTTTAAATACAGCTCTATGCAAAATTAAAGACAGAAGCAAAAATAAGCTATGTTCATAATGAAGAAATACCAGAAGCAGAAACTTGACAGAATTTTGAAAATATCTACCCTCAAGGTCAGAATCCTGCCTGATCAGTTTAAAGCTCTATTACAATCAATTGATTAAAATAAACCCAAATCAAACCCACTCTCTTTGGGTAAGCATTAAAGTAGAGGGATGGGGTGAGAAGGAAAGCAACCTCAGGATGGAACCATTTCACTCCCCATCTTCAAGTTCCTATCAAAACTCCCACAAGACTTGCATTCCGTTCTCCAACAATATTTTCTCTAAGTTAAAAGAACCTTTATAATATAAAAATTTAGTACTTACACTGTATAATACTCGAAGAGGAAATAGTGTACACTACACCAAAGTATTCTACTAAAATCATTTCACCCAGTTACTGCACTTTCTCCTAATGCTCTGATTTCACCATGGAACTGGGAACATTCAACTATTCTGGCTTGATCATATTCACATGCTTCTTAGAAGCCTTAATTTTGTAGTTTATAGCAGAATGCCTTCCTCCCACTAACAGAGCCGCAAGCAGAATGATATATTCCCCATTTAGCAGTCCTTATCACTTCCAAATGAAAATAATTTTTTCAAGTCACAAGTTTTCCAGTGCCAGATTATTTGTAAACTTCAGCAATTTAAGATTGCTTGCTCTCTGTTTAGATCTCCGCAGCAACTCATACAACCAGAATTTATGACATGGAGTTTGAAGAAAAACTACAGTATTCAAGATTTCTCAAGTTACAGAAACCCAATCACATCCAGTTTTCACGGAAAGCTTTCCCTCTGAAACACGAGAAGCTGTTACTAGTAAATGAATTTCGTTATTACAGGAAGCGGCATGCAGTCACTATAGATACCACGCTGACCTTCATTATTTTTGAGAATAAATAACTAAAAAGCCAGTGGTCATTTGCAACAAAGGCCTCTTCAGGCTGTTCCAAAACTGAAAATTCCTATTTTACATCGGAAAGAAATAGGCTATTTCACGCAGAGGTAGGCACATGGTATTTGACTAATTAGGCTGCTGAGCATTAAGTTGCAATGAGCCATTTCTTTGGCTGCTTTCCTTTAGCACTTCTTAAGGAATAATGAAGGTTACTACAATGTCACCTGCCTGAAGAGAACAAGATCTCCACAACCGTCTTTTGTTTTACCATGTACATCATCACAAAATTGCCAATCTACATGAGAATGACATCTCTTGCTGCTTTATTGAATTCACTATCAAACTATAAATACTTGCATAACATCTTACAAAGTAATTGTATTTGTATAAAAGGAGTTAAAATTTTCATTTCCAAATGTGCTGTTAAAAAAGGCAGAGGCATTACAGATGCCAGTACAACTACATACTTGAAAGACACCAATTTCTAGAAAAGTTCAATCAAAACTGAAGCCATACATTCATTAAGAAGCATCTTCAGCTATCTTCCTACCCACTTTCCTCTTTTCAAACAAAAAAGTAGAGAGCACACACCAATCTTCCTTAATGGCACAGCCCTCTTGTTTTAGTAAAGACTAAAAGCTCTAAAAACAATCAGGATTCATTCTAATGCCATCACAAGCTGGAGAACATTGGCTGCTGGCTTCTGTTAATGCCTTTAACTGTTTTTCTTGAGAACAGTAATAAAAGACTGTTAAATAAAACAAACCATTCTTTGAAGTGAGGAGTCCCGTAACTCCACACTAAGAGAACACATGGAATGATGCAGATCTTTCATTCTACATGAAGTCCTTCTGACATCTGAAATTTACCTCTTTGTTATTAACAGCAAGGTAAGATCACCTGCCTAGGAACTGTTCTTCAGCTATCAATACTCCAGAATAACAACAACAACAACAACAAAAACAAAAAATTAAAAGCCTTATTTAACTACCAGAAAATTTGTGGATGCTGGCTATTGACTTCCATTGTGAAGTTCTTCCTACTGCATTTAAATTTCTGTGCAGTTCAAGAATCCCTTTAATAGTTAGGATTTAGTGTTTAATTCTCCCTTCCCTTCTGGTCAATAGGCATGACTTTAAAAAAACTCTCATGCGATTTCCCTCATGGAAAACTCGGGATTTAAGAGACACCATTACAATACTGTTTGTGTTCAACCACCAATTCCAAATCAAAGCCCTGCAGATCACCAAGACTTACTGCAATTTCCGCTAGCCTCCATCATTAATTTCCCAGTCACACCAAGCTTCTACTGCACCTTTCATGAGGAGGAGGCAAGGAAGAGGCAGGGAGCTTCCCTCCATCTCCTCCCCCACATCTTAAGATTTCCTCACTCTACAACCAGCATCACCACTGAAACTCATTGTATTTGGGGTCTCAGTTGCCACATAAAAATAGTGAAACGTAAATGGAGCCCGAGGAGCCTGTGTGTGTGAGCATGTGAGTGTGTGTTTGAAGCCAAGATCTTGTCAGTCAGTCCATCTGTCAGTCAAAGCAATTTAGCCTCAGATGCCTGACGCAAGCACAGATTGATGAGAAATGACAGAGGCTGACAGATGCTCACTGTTGCTATGAGGTTTTTTTTCTACTTTTTTTTTTTTTTAAGTCATGCATATTGACCAGAAGAGAACTGAGAATTAAACATTAAAACCTAACTATTAAGGGGATTCTTGAACTGCACACAAATTGAAATAAAGTAGGAAGAACTTCACAGTGGAAAATAAGAGCTTCCACTGTGAACGGCAGTGAACTTGGTGTGGGTGTCAGAAGTTCACTGCAGCACTACAAGTTAACAAAACTCACCATGAGGAATTACAGTGAAGTAGGGAAGTGTACACAAGTAGTTTTAACACTACCTTTCCTGTGTATTTTCAGAAGAACACATTCAGCTTCTTTTGATCACTAATACTTACACAGTGCAACTAACAAATTCAGCACAAGAAGGAGAAAGACCTTTTAAACTGGGACACGAATTTTAACACAATGAAAGAGATTGAATCTAATGTTACCAATTGTAAAGAAAGATGAAAAAACTGTCTTCATATTTTAAAAATGACTGAGAAAGTATGAAAGGAGAATGTTACTAGCACACCTCAGATGGAATTTCAGTGAGGGCTGGATGCATACACTATATGTAATTATTTCAGTAAAACAAACTAGAAGTCTGTGTGGAAATTATTTTTATCTAACAAAACGAGTTCTAAAAGAGGACAAACTACTGAAAAAGGATAATGGTTTGAGCCAAAATAAAGTTCAGATCCTGATTCAAGATTGCCCCACATCTTAGTCTGAACAAAGTTTGAGTAAATCTTAAATGTTGTGTGCTCTGCCTAAGAACGATGGCAGCAGTTACATACCTCCTTCTTCCCCACTAGAGGCTCATATTCCTCTGGCTGAGCAACACAGCTCAACCTAAATAAACCATATGTTTATTTATGGAACAGTATCTTGGCTTCACATTGGGTGGTGTACCACACCCAAGATGTTATTCTGTCAAATTAAGTCTCTTTTTCAGGGAAGTTCTGCAGTAACTGGTAATCTCCACAGTCACCACAGGAGGTAGGAAGTAGCTAATTCAAGGCCATTTTGCTTTAAAAATGAGCTAAAAAAATTAAAACTCACCTACCACACTAAAAAGTTATCATAATGAATTACCCTCATAAAGTCCCAACCAGTAGGTTAACCTGCAATCAAGAACAGAAAAAAGAAGAAACAGTATTACCACCCTTACTTGTATTTCTCTTCCTCAGCACACAGTCATCCAGTCTGTATTGCTAGAGGACATAAAACAACATGCACTATTATTTTCACTTTCTAGATTTTAACATTTTCCAGCAGGACACCCTCATCTCAATGCAGAAGAGAAACCTGAACAACCAGAACTACAAAATTAGGAGAAATATGAATACTATGAATATATTAAGCCACATTTCATACGAAGATTCTATCCTTTCCCTCCAGTTTCCATTGAAGTATTCCTTCTTCAGTGTCAGCAAGAAATTTTGATTATACAACCTCAGTAGGTTTAACATTATAATTCATTACTACTATCCATGGCATAGTTCTAATTTCACAGTTTCAGCTATTTACCTTTTTTGGTCCCTCTTACAGGAAAGGAATTTTTGCCTCATCCCTGGTAAAGATCTACAGGGAAACTAGTCTGCTCAATGTGGGTCAGATTCTTGTCAATATTTAATAATAAACTATTAAAACAAATCACTAAGTATTTCCAGCTCCCTCTACTGACATATCTCCATGTTATCCTGAAGTGTCTTCCAGCTCCTAATATGGGCCCATAATCTGTCTTTCTTTCTTCCAAGGTAACCAATCTTGTTGATCCGCGATGACAAGGCTGCCTGTAAAAACTGGGGTCTTTCATTTTAACGGCATCTTTAAAGCATAAGATTCAGAAGATCCTCCAGTCTGAAAAAATAGGAATAAAGTTCATACCAGTGCTCTAAGAGAGTAGAAGACAGAAGCATAAGGACAAAAAACAACCTTAAATTTGACAAGAAATAGAAATGAAGAATACACCTAATTAAGTGTTCATTGCAGTGCCCTCTAAAAAATAATCTAAATACCAGGAATGGTAAAGATTGAATTACTTTTAGTAAGTTCACTACTGATGTTCTCCACACCTGCTGATTCAAACATGGCTAAGCACAGATGGAAAAAAACTCCCTAAAAAGAGAGAAACCAAAAAATCGATATAAATGTCATTTGTTAAGTAGGTTGTTGATTATTTGGGGGTTCTTTTGAGTGGATATCAATTGAGTCTGGTGTCGCAGACTCCAATCAATGACATTTAAATCCATTTAGCACACTCCTTCACTTAATGACTTTTCACTCACATTTGCAATTATAATTCTCTGGCGATATCAGCTGTCAACAATAGTTCTCTGTAACACTGTGAGGGAAGATGTAGAGAACTGCAAGCAGACATTCAAAGTCATTTTGCTTACCTTACTCAACAAGGGCACATTTGGACAGTCTGCTAACAGTAGGGTCAAACAACTAAGTCTGCAGCAATTACTAAATTGCTGCAGAAGCTGGTAAGGGCCAGGGCACCAAGAGATCCACAGGGAATGTTCCCATTTTAAGGATAATCCTCTGTGAATGTATTCCAATCCTTCCAAATGAGTATAGTTGCAAATATGACAAGTCCTGGCATCACCACACTGAATTTTGAAAGCAGAGTCTGGAGGCTAGGCTACTGCTGCAGCCTGTAGATTCTGCAGAAAGTACAGTATCACAACCACCTATTTTCCCTGCTGTATAAAGACGGCTCAACTGCTCCACTGCAATTAAATCCTGAAGGATATCACACAGAGAAGCAATCTACACACTCATATCAATCCTAATCTTGCTCCCAGAGCATACATACTTTTTAAAAATTAGTTCAAAGAAAGTAAGTGCAACCAGGCAAGAATGCAAGTCACAAACATCAGATAAGTGCACAGCACTTGGGTTTACAAAACATCTTTGTTCTTATGCAAAAGGTTTTTTTTTTTTTAAGAAAGTCAATTACTTGTTTTGCAATAATACCCAGGAGATCCATTCTTTTAAGCATACTCGTAATCCTGCTTCCACAGAGGAAACAGTGCACGCCAGAACAGCACAGCCACAGCATCCACTTCAGGATCAACAATCTCAAAAACAAAACCAAAACCATACAGCATGAAACATTACAAAACTCCTTTCAACTACTTTCATACTGATTATCTCTATTTAAAATGCAGATTTCACCAAGTCCTTCTCAGAAAATAATTTTCAGGATTTACTGACAGTAATTGGAACCAGACAGAGTGTGCTGGCCAAGCAGCTCATTTTGAAAACATTAACTCCGTATTACAGAATCAATCTTACATCAGATCTGACAAATAGACTTGGAAAATTACTGCTTTTAGAGTCTCTCAAACACCATCTCCCCCAGAATCAAGCTATCTCCTTCAATAATTTATAACAAACAAGAACTAAAATATACTTTCCTAGTTTGCAAATTTGCCCTGAGTATAACTTATAAAACTGGGTTATGTTTCCCTACATGGAACAACGTAAGAGTTAAAATTTAATTACTGGACTAATACCATATGAGGCATGCAACTTTTTGAAGAAGACAGAAGTAACTTTTAGTAGGATTTTTTTTTTCTAAGTAATGAAAATAATTTTTGATTTTCATACTGACTGTTATAAATTTTGCTTACTAACTACTAATTTAGTTGTTTTTTTCCTGTATTCTAGGCAGAATTATCAAAGATTCATTGAATCATAGAATATGCTGAGTTGGAAGGGACCTATCAGGATCACCAAGTCCAATGTCTAGATTTGCACAGGACATCCCATGAATCACAACACCATGTGCCTGAGAGTGTTGTCACCTACTAAAGCATCATGGGAACAACAGTTCCCACCATCCTTGTGCCTAAGAATGCAAAAGTAGAGTCCTATCAACTTCTGGAAGGGACATGGAAAAAGTGCAGATGAAATTAATTTTGATAATCTTAAAGAGTTAACAAACATTTATCAATATTTGAGGCAGAGCGTACCCAACTCCTGGGGGGCTCTGATCAAAGTTGAATGGCCCAGAGAATGTTCTTTGACTTCAGGACAACTTTCAGGACAGGTCTCCCACCACAGACTCACCTGGAAGCTGAGGTGCCCAGAGCTCCATGAACAGAAGGGAAGCGGGCCTGGAAAACTGGCCAGGTCTCTGGGTCACAAAGCTGCAACCAGCAGCTGAACACCCAGCTGCATCTTGGCCAGGTGGGACTCCAGGGGCCATCCCAGAGCTCCAAACGCTCACCAGCACCCAGGAAGCTCAGGCAGAGCACACCCTCAGCAAATTGGCAGGGGATCAGGAAGTGGAGGGAAGAGAGGGCTCACACAGGGAATGGCAGCACTTCCACAAACATGAACATACATGGATAAGCCCAAGGATGGGGCCAAGGCCAAGGGCAGGAAAGCAAAGCTTTCAGGTTGCACACAATGACAATCTTTTTCACTCAGAGGATGGTGAAGAGCAGGCACAGGTTTCACATGGAGGCCATGGGTTTGCTGTTCTTGGGGATTTTCATGGCTTCAGGGGTCAAAGCCATGACTTATCTCACCCAGTGCTACTTCTATCCCTGCTTTGAATGAGTGATTGGACCAGAGACCCCCAGAAGCCTCTTCTGACCATTACAACCTGTAACTCCACAATCTCATCAATTCCTGTGGTATGCTTCCAGCAACTATAGCCTTGTTTATATAATTGTCCTCAGACATAATGAAGTCAATATTGGATATAAAACTATTCATAGATTACACCAGTATAGTCTTTTCTATAAATAACCAGGTGTTATCAATAGATTCCACTGCCAGCAGGTCCAACAGTTCTGAAATCACAAATATTTGATGTTAACAATATTTTTTAACAGCTGATGCAAAATATTTTAAAAAGCAAATTACAGATAAAATAGAAGTTGCATACCTAAGCCTACTGTATTTAAATATGCTGCCAAACACTATCCCATGGTCACCTCTGTAGATGACTCAATGTTCTTCCAGAAAAAGAGCTTTTCAAGTGTATTAAAGAACAAGCAATATGAAAGATATTTTTACTTAGCTTGCATGCAGGAACTCCCTCAAATTTGAAAAAGGCAGCAGAATGTTTCCTACAATACACTACTTTGAACATGAAAATTTTAAAATGTTACTCTGAAGCAAGACAGAGATGCCATAAATTAAGGACAGACTACTGATTTTCAGTCTCTGTTTTTTTCCCAGCAAATGTCATTTTTGTTTCCTCCCAGTACTGAATACAGCTTTTCAAACCATCATAAACTAAATACTGAAGGTGGACAGTATGACCCAAACTATTTTTTAGTCACCCTGCAAGTGCAGGGCTTCTGTAATAATCAAAATTAAACCATTTACAGTAAACAAACAGTTTAGAAGTAACTAAGGAGTAGAAGGACTGGTTCCTACAACTCATTCCCACAACAATGCTGCAGTTTAAGCAACAATTTAATGCTTAAACTGACAAAATAGCTTGGTGAAGGGGAAACCTAGATCATTACCTGATATTAAAATCCTGGGGTTTGGGTACTTCTGGTGCAGCAAACCTGAAATTGCCATGCTGTCACCAAGTTTCAAACTAACAATTCAGAGTTACTCAATTTTACCAAGATTAGTAGCTAAAATGAACTCTCTTCCTTGTGTTGACTGATGCTTTTCACACCTTTTGGTTAACTAACTAAAGCAGTCCTCTAAAAAAACAAAAACCAAACCCCAACCCTCTGCCCACATTAGTGGGTAGTGTACTGCAATGGGAGGAGATCTGTGAAACCAAACAGTTTGTGCTGAAGACAATATTTAAACTACACGTATCCCAGGGTATCTCACTTCAGAACAGACTCTAATCCTACCTAAGGTCTAAATATCCATAAATCAAACCCATCAGTGAAGTCTAGAAGCACTTGTTTCAATTCTGATTTTTCCAAAACATGTTCAGCAGGATCAGCAGCAAAGAATGCCAGCATCCAGCCTACAGTGACCTACAGGCATTCTGGGGATAACAACACACAGTTGTTCTCGAGTTAAGTTTGAAGCGATTTTTATTAGCGCTGCAAAATACAGAGTAATACAAGAACATAACAACTACATGCAGCTGAATTCTGTGTCATACCTCAAACAAAATACAACTGCGCAACAAGAACACAATTTAATGCAACTTGGTATAGCTTTATAATTATCTTAATGAGGGAGGCTGTTGCACAATGACTGTTCCAAAACCATGAAAAGAATACTCACACCACAGAGTCTTGATTACTGGTACACTTTCAGCATGGTTTAAACTGAACATGGCAAAAGCACTGTGATAGAAGGGTAGTCATGTTCTCTGTCTTCCAGCTGATGGATTCCTACTTCCTCTATTGCTCTAAGAATTTTTGGATTTCATGATGCAACTTGGACAACCACTATATTAGCTGCAAAATGATAAGCTGGGAAAAAAAAAAAAGAGAAAGAAGATGAGTATTCTGCAACAGCAGGTAGATGATCTCAACCACTGGACAGCAGTTCGATCCTTAGCACTGACAGGAAGGTACTGCAGAGGCCAGGACTGCCTGTGGTGGTGACAATACAGTGCTAAACCAAGATAGGTGAACTGTTTAACCACAACAGAACCTTCCTTTCTCCCAGCCCCCTAAAAAGACAGAAATACTTAAGACATTTGGTATCAACATTTTGAGTGGGGAACACTAATGTGAGCAAGATGTAGATCTCAGAGAAAGAGTAAACAACAAAAAATGAATTTGGCAAAATCACACTTCCTTAAAGGTAATATTAACTTTGCAATTATTTAGATGCAGCTTCAATACTTCCCTGCCTTGCAAGAGGAACCTGACATTTGAAAAGAAAAAAATCAGCAGAGGAACATCAAGTTGCTTTCCACTCTCTGCATCGAAGTTCATCCCCACTGCAAGTCTGAACACTGTCCTTCAGCCTCTTTTGTTAACACTGCACATTAACATGGAACTCTTCCCACAGGCTTCTGTGCCAAACACAGTCAGTAGACTCCACCTCCATGGAAATCAGCTGAGCAATTCCACAGCACTTTTCCTAAATGCTGGAAGGAGTCCCAAGTCTGTTTTCTGTTCCCAGTGCTCCACTTGCCAGTACTTGGTAGTGTGCAGGTTAGTCCCAAAAAGCACCAAAGTCCCAAAGGCCCTTGGGGACGCCAAGGCAAACCAAAAGAAAAAAACAAAAATCTTTCTGAGTAGTCAGAAGCATCTTAAAACCATCTCAGGCAAAAATTGCCCTGAAGATTTTGTTGGAATAACACATTTCTGAACACTAATATTCCTGAAAAATATCTGTGAAAATCACTACCCAAGGATGTGGTTCTATCCTCCTTCATTGACTGGAAATGACACACGTGCTGCTGACACACGAGCCTCAGTTACTTCATTAGGTCAAGGGTACAGCTCTGCAGAATTAGCATGAGTGATGCAAACCAAGCCCAAGAATAGAGCTCCCACATAAAAATGTCATTAAATCTAGAGTTTCTGCACTAAAGACTTTATTTTATATATAAGAGCCTGAAATAAAAGCTCATTAAAGCTAGGCATCAACCATAACAAATCAGCAAAAAAAAAAAAAAAAAAAAAAAAAAAAAAAAAAAAAAAAAAAAAAAAAAAAAGAAAAGATCACCCACACTTTCNAAAAAAAAAAAGAAAACTGTCCACCTCATTTCATCATATTTGCATATGAAGAATGTTTACAAAAATAGAAAAATAAGCAAACACATGGCTCTTCATAGGAATCCTACCATACTCAGTTCATGAACCAGACAATAGTCCCTGAAAGAGGTTTGAAGGGCAAGGATGCTACAGTCCTTAAGACCTACTTCACCTGTTGAAAGAGCTAAAAAGTTCACTCAACTTTCCACAACAGTTACCATTTGCTTCAATTGCTTTTTTAAAAGCCAAACAAAGTAGGATAGTAACTGAAGAAAACTCCCAAGGTGTTTGGGCACTGACTGAACTCTGTAACTGGTTATCTTCCGCAGCCTCTTCTGAGGTGTTTACACCTGCAGGTGCAGGACGAGTTACTGAAAGAAATTTTTAGAGATACCTGCTGTTCCTACTCTTTATCTGAGTGACCAACTGCCAATTTTCAGTCAGGAGGTTCAAGGCCAGGCTGGATGGGGCTTTGAGCAAGCTGGTGCAATGGAAAGTGTCCCTGCCCACAGCAGGGGGTTAGAACGAGATGGTCTGTTCCAACACAAACCATTCTGTGATTCTGTAACTGTAGTATCTCAAGCAGAGTTCAGTGGAGACCATATTAGCTCAACACAAATGCTGTAAAAACATCCAAAAAATTCCTCTGAGCAATCACTTCCATCAAAAAAACCCCACAATTTCATGTGCAGTTTGTAATCTTCATTTAATTTAATTAAATAAAACCAGTGCTAGAGCAAAAAGCATCAGCAATAGCATTTCTAGAACAAGTAGGTTTTGTGAAAATTGCTAAAAGTTAACCTGAACAATGGGACCTACAAAGACACACGTAAGGAAATGCTGCAAACACAAGCTTCCAGTAATTTGTATACAATAAACTCAAGCACCAAAACTCACCACTCTTGCACAAAGCCACAGTCAGCTGCATTAGGCTCCACTTAAATGCAAGAAACAGAGTATCATAGTCAGTAAAATCTGTAAAGCTCTGCACCCAAGTGAAATCTAATAATTAATCTTGCAAATACCAATTTAACTAAAATATTACTTAGAAGTACAACACCTCAAACTAATTATATTTTACAACTTAAACCAGTGGCTTGAAAGACAGGAAACACTACAGAGTTATCAATAGCCTGTACACCACAGTGTTTCAGTCTCTAATGATCTATAAGTCCCATCTCTGTAAAGATTAACCAGACAGATGAAATAACTTCATCCTACAGAGGGGGAATAAATGATTGAAGCAACAGCCACATAGTTCAAGTTACCAGCAGACTATAAATTGTTTAAACTATTAAGAAACAGATTTGTAGTATACCAGTAAACTGACAGAAAACTAGTAGTCTCCTTCTCATCTAAAGCAGGCAACTTAAGAAAACATTACCCCTTCTCCTGCCCCCTCCCAAAATAAAGTAATGATTAACAGTCTTTGAAAATTGCAGCAGAGGTAGGTTTTACTGGGATGTCTGATACTCTCAGGAGAAATTTAATAGTATTACACATTACAGAAATTCAAGCTGTGCAAATAAAAGTCTTGTTTCTTAATTTCTATATAAGCAAGAAGTCAGGTATCATTAACTACAAGAAGGAACTTCACACTGAAGTTTGTGTTGTGTAAGAAAGAGCAACAAACCAACCAAACTTCTCCCTGATCTTACAATATGCAACTTTACATTAACATACAGAATCACAGCTTCCATCAGTTTGTTAGAACCAAGGAATGTTTAAGTACACAGATTCATTATACTTTGATGAGCTTTTACTGCTTCTAGTTAATATTTGGCATAACCTGACTCTCACCTTAAAAGTCCCTGATCTAACTAGTGTGTTTATCAAGACAAGTCATTCAGTCACCATATTCAAAGCAAAAAACTCATAATAAAATTTTAATTAGGTTTCTGAACTAAAAGCAGTCATGCAAGCTGAAATCAAAAAGAATGCAAGACCAAACAATCATGCCTAATCGCATAATATCTGAGGATATCAACTACTACTTTGTAATTGATAATATTAAAAGCATTGGATCAGATATGGCAGCTCTTTTTTCAAGTTAGAGTAATTAAAAAAGAAAGGAAGTCAAAATGGACAGATGAGTAGTTTTAAAAAAAAATCTCTGATTTCCTTGTTAAAGAATCTGTCTTATATCACAGCTGAGTCAAGTTTGAACACTGCAAGTTCAGTTCAGCTAGAGATATGCACACCAATCTTCATAAAGCCCTAGAAGTCACCTTCACTTTCCTTAGCATTTCCTTGAAATACTCCCTTGATATATTCAGAACAGATGAGGAACAGGTTACAGAAAAGCTGTCTTCCCTGATACCAGAACATTCCCAATGTTCCAGTGACCTGAAAGTACCTGATCCTGCCAGCAGACAGCTTAATTATCCCACTGCAAAGAGCTGTGTGAAATTTGTCCTTGACCTACACAGAGATCCAAGGGTTATGCTCACAGAACCACCACCAAGAAAAACATTCCTGAACACTGCCTTTGTTGCACTGGGATAAAGTATACACCTGTCAAACTAATATTAAAAATTAGTTAGCTGTAGTATTTCTTATCTTAACCTAATTTGATAGGAAAAAATGTGTTTACTTGTCCTTCTACAAGCGAGTGCAATATTGATTGCTCTTAAGTTAAAGTTTTACTGGGTAAGTTTACTGAACAGTAATTTAAGATAAGCAAAACTTAGAAGAAGCAGACTAGGAAGAAGATGAGAAAGAATATTTATTTATAATCATGATCTGTATGTAATCAGACCATTTAGTTAAAGTTTATCAGCAGAGCTAAAAATATATCACAAAGTCTCTATAAAATGCTCAAGATACTCTCAGAAAATATGGAGTTAACAAAACACACTACACTAATCATGTGAGCATGTTGCAAGTATGTTCATTAAAATACTGATACATATCAAATATGGACCAGTCAGCCAGCAAAATGAGTACAGACAGAATGAAAAAGCAACCCTTCCAACACAACAGTGCCCATCTCCAACCAGAGCCCTAGCAAAGATGAGGTAAAAGAAAGGAAGATGTGATGGAAAACTCAGCAATTTTAACTTTGAATACTTAAAGCTAACACTAATGAGAGACTACCACTGACTTGTCAGGCCCAACAGCAGAGACCTGCTTTAGAACTCTAGGTAAGAACAACCAGATGTGTCACCACGTGTTAAATCAGAACACAATTTTCCGTCTGTTCTGCTTTTACCCTTCTGTTTCCCATTTCAATCTTATTGAATTAGGTCTGCCTCCTGTTTTACTATTTTGTCTGTCTGATACTGAGGATATAGGGAAAGGAGACAGTTTGATGAAGGGTAAAAAACCTGCTCTGTGCCAGCAGCCCCAAGAACTGCTCTGAGAGAGGTGCTTTGGAAGCTCATGCGCCGAGGAACATTTCCTGCCAAGCTGCAGAGGGTCAGCAGGGCATCTTCTGTTGCCAAAAAGCACTTTCCAGAAGCTACAAATCTGAGCCTTTTCTGGGAGTTATCAACAGTACACAACACAGCTCCCCACTCACTCAAAACTGCAAACTCACGCTATGATTTCTGCACGTAAAAGTGCCCGTGTCAAAGTCAAAGCATGGCCACTAAGCAGGGAACTAAGCAGTTTGGACAACACACAGACACCAGCTCAGTCTTCAGAACACTGGGAAACACTCTGAACATCTGCAGAATGACAGTCCTGCATTTGGCTGAACCCTGCTGTATCTGCAGAGAGAACAATGAAGTGCATGAATAAAGCCCTCTGAGGCTCAGCTGGCAGTTTGATTTATTATACTCACGTTAAGCCTCCAACATTCATTCACCGCATAATTCAGATACAGCAAAGGATTTGGTTTGGACTAACTTACTTTATTTCTATATTCTTTACATAAAATGCCCATGTTCTTACAAATTTCACTAAAACCACTTTGATATCTAACATGTTGATTCAGTGTGAAACATCAGAATTAAACAGCCTTTTAGCTTCCTCATTCCCACAGGATTCATCATGTCCTCAGACACGAAACAATCTTATCTAGGGCACTTCTTGTGAATATTTTAATCATTTTCCGTTTATCTTTCTAACCTTCCTTCTGCAGAAATACAGACCACATCTGCTCTACCTTCTTATGCTGTTAAACTCCTTACTGCTGTTGCTCAGACTGAGGCATGCTAAGGCAGTGTACAAGGAGCAAACTGGTATTACTAAAGGATAACTGCAGGCATGCAAAATTAACTGTACTAAATAAATTTTAAGCTGAAAGGTGTGTTGTGATCCTTCCGTTCAAATGCCAGCTCAGACAAAGCAATGCCTCTTTCTTGGGAAGTAGGGCATCAGTGACTCCAGTTAGACCAGTTCACTACTGTTTTGGCCTATGGAACTCGCTGAAAAAGAAAAAAAGCAGGAACATTTTGAAACAAATACAAACACGACCAAGTTACTATTGATTAACTGGATCTCAACACACTCTCTTCCATATGTATACCTTATTATTATTATAAATTGACGTTATAATCTTCTTCAAGTAAGAATCAGTAGGGCAGGAGAGCTATTTTTGTTCTGTTTTTTTAATAATTCTTAGCATTGCACGAAGGGTTACAGGGACAATCATTCACCAGTGCAGCCATCCCTGCTCTTCTTTCCATTCCACACTCCAGCAGTGCAACCAACCAACAATCTGGAAAAGACCACTGAGTCAAAAAATGAACTGTCAGGCCAGACAGCTACTCAAAGAGTTTTCCAATAAATTAGATAAAGTAAGTTATGTAAACAATTTATCACAAGTAAATCTTATTATCTTTCAGACCTTTTTAGAAAAATAAATAAATCTATCATCACACTGGTTCAGGTACTAAGATTTTTGGATCATTATAATATTATTCCATGCCATGCATGCCAAAGGTATGCATGATATGCAAGATATGAATAAACTTTCAGATGAAGTCTGTAACAAACTTAACAGATTTTTTAATGTTTCCCAGTCTTGACAGTTCTTAAAGCACTGACCTCTCCCTTATCCCAGAGGCTCCCTGACTATGGTGGACATGCTTTCATCCTCATATATGCTTCTAGCTTGAAGATTTTTACCTCTCTGGAGTATGGAACACTGATCACAACAGAAGAAATCCCCAGAACGTTCACCAAACCCAAAATGTAGCAGCATACAACCAGCATACTGACAGTCTATTCAGCTTGTTCTCAATCTGATTATTCACGTGTTTTGTACTGAATGCCATCTGCCCACTCCTCCTCCTGTCTGTCTCTGACACAGACTTTGTGCCATCTCATAAACCTTTTTTTTTTAGCACTTTTCTGCACACTTCCTTCAGGACACTGCTACACAGAGGGAATAAACTTCATTGCAAGATTGTTTCCTGGAGCTCCCCAGGCATTACATTTCAATTCAAATCAACTCCAATTTAGAAAAGGTTTTGCCATATACATATTTAAAACAGCCTATATACTTACCTTCTGCTTTAAAAACATCGATATATATATAACTTGCATGCAGATAAATTATACATATTAAATATATGTATATTTACATACATATTTAAAACAGGAGATAGATTCAAGACAAAGTCAGCCACTACTCACACTATTTTTTTCCCCATTTAAACTGCAATTTGAGCACTAATCACCAGAAGATACACACCAGAGTAAGCACATAGGTATTTTTATTTTCGGCAAACAATCCACTGCTTCATAGGACTTGACAGTTGTCTCTATTAACTCCATGGCTGTTGTAGCCAAATCTTATCAGGCACTGAAAAGGATGCTGGGATTAATTATGTAGCTCCAATCTGGCCCTTTTATTAGTATCAGGAATGTTCATTCCCCAAGTTGTACATGACAGTCACTTAAAGCTCCATCTGGCTTTTATGATTTACACCAGGAACTTCCGTGCTAAGAGTTCATGAATGTATTAACTGCACTGAGGGTTTTAGGATTTTTTTTCCTCTCTCTTAAAGAAAAAAAAGTTTGCAACAAACAGCTTAAGTATGAATGACCCTGCAGATGCCTATTAGTACTTGGAAATTTAGGAAGATTCTCTGGTTTTTTACACAAGGCTTGTTCGAAAAATCTGGAGAAAAATAAGTGCAAAAGAGCCTCCTCTTAACTCTCTCTGCTGCTGACCTTTAGACCTGACACCCACTGCATCCGGTGGGAAACTTTTTCCAAGAGCCAGTCTTCTTACAAGTATTTCAGCAGATTTAAGCATGCACACCACATTTTATTTGTCCACATCTACTAGAAAAGCTACAGATTCATGACAACATATGTGAGGACCTTTATATTCACGTAAGTATCTGTCACACAATAAAATGTAATTAAGAGAATCCTGAATGTGCTCCATGAAGGTACTTTTGAAGCTTGAGGGGTTTTTGGGGGAGTTTGCTTGGTCTGTTTCTTTTTTTTAACGATTTTTATTGTTACAGCTGCTATAAGTCTCTAAAATACAACTTCATTGCTGCCTATACTCCTGTATATGGTTTTAAAACAGATTTGCATACCATCAATAAATAACAAAAGCACTAGGAAAGTCCATGCATCCCTATCTTTGGGCAACAAAAGTAATAGTGATAACTCAATTTCCTTCTCAAAATAAAAACTCAAATTTCTCTTAGATGTTTTGCCAATAAATGTCCTTAAACTTGCAAGAACAGCTTACTTAAAGGAATCTGTTCAGCTTTTCAGTGTTTAAGGACTGCACCTGTTCCTTTTTAGATAACCAGTTCCCTTGTCAAGTCTTGCATTCCTCTTGTTTCTCCACTACAATGAGAAACTGTTCTGTGCAGTACAGAGCAGATCACTCTGGAAAGTAACAGGAAAGATTTCCTTTACTTCCATAGGGAACATCAGCATTCCTCTCCAGGTGCACTTCTCCTCCAGGTCAACCCTTCTTCCCTCTGTAGGTGGTTCCCCTGCAGAGCTATAAATCTCACAGTCTTGTGCACAGCTGTGCCAGATCAGTGCTCATAAGGAAACTTTCCAGCTGCTCTGAACAAGCCATGGAGTCAGACAAGGACAACCACGTTCACCAAGACAGGTAATCAGGAATTTGGCTCCCTCACACTGCTACAGCAGTAACAAAAGAGACTGAAGTATGAAACATTAGACACTGTTCAAATAAGGTGTTCCATTTACTTAGAACTAGATTATGCACATTGCTTTACTGCAGGATTTTATGCCAGTAAGTTTCAGCTAGATTTAGCAAGCAAGAAAAACAGAAGAAATGTTTGGGTTTAGTGTTTATAATGGAGGGTTTGTTTCAATTTCACCCATCAAGTGGCAGTACTTTCATTATGCATGAGTAAATGCTAACTGCAAGGACAAGTTTGAAGGATCAGTATCTGAAGACACAATTCCTCCTAAAGACCTTGTAACAAGAAGTGTGCAGTGACAGTGTAATAAAAGCCTTTATTTTCCAGTCTTAGTATTATCAAGGCTTCTGTTGACACTTAAGTCCTTTGGGTTTTATGGCTGTTTTATCACCAGCCATCAAAACTGCATTAGTGGCCCATCTACATATGATACAGATCAAGGCTTCAGTCCAGTAAAACTTGTGCCACATGACTTCACAGTGGTTACAGCTCTATTACCAAAAGGAGCAAGGGACAAGCTGTGTCCCACTCCAAGTTATTCCTCAGATGTCTCCTAGGACACTGTTATGCTCGTGGCTCATAGGAAACTTGCATGCAGACATTTGAGACAGGCAGCAGCTCTCAACCCCTCCCGTAAGATAACGCCAGTGAATTATCATGCATGAGAACAGCAGGACAGGATGTACAGTGTGAGCTTACATAAGACACAAGGCACTGCTGGGAACCGGCACAAGTGAAGAGCATAAAGAGCTCAGAAAAATGCTGATGTCACTCGTGTACGTTCGGCTTGTGCTGGCCAAGTTTCTCTGAACCCAACACTGGCCTTTCTGGCTGTTTGTAAAACCACGCAGTCTGCTCTGCTACAGCCAGATCTTGAAAAGGAACTTGTTTTCAAAATCCTGTGTTTCTTCCTAATGAGAGTTTTAAGATGAGCAAGAATCTGAAGAAAAACAGAAAATGTAACGGAGAACTGGAAAAAGCGTGTAATTGTGTACACAAACACTTGCTCCTAATACTTACTGAGAAAATAGTTCAAGTACAACTTACCCATTTTAAAACATGACCTCTGCAAACCTACTAAGGTCAATGAGACTTACAGTAGTTACTCAGTGAGCCCTGCTTGCATAAATTAAAGATGCCTAAGGGTAGCTATGAAACCGGGTATTTGATTTTTCCAGGGCACCTACATATTAAGAATTAACAATGAATTGCCATTCTATCAGAGCAGCTTTCAGGTTCATTAAAAAAAAAAAAAAAAGAAAAAACACAAAATTTAAACCAAACCCAACTGGGTTGTGCTTACCTCCTCCTCAACACAAAAGCTTTTCTATTTAATGTTAATCTGATTATGAAAGTTTTATATTAAATTGAGTAGGTAAGTGAGAAACTATATATCAAATTACTTTCAAAAACTCCCCAAGGTATGAGGCAAACAGTGCTTCTTCCTGGTGCATCCTTCTACAATACATTAAAAAAAAAATGAGTAATCCAGCTGTACAAGTCAGTATTAAGCAAAACTGTAGAGAGATAAAACTTATTTCGCTCAGGTCAGGATTTGCAGCAGCAACTCCCAGCTCTGTGCTTGGCTGCTTCCATTTGTTATTGCAGTGGCTGCACTTCAGAGCAGTGTGTGAACCACAACAGTCAACTCCTTCAGCTTCAGAACTCCTGCATTTAAGTTTTTGCCTATGAAATACTGGAAGTATTCTGATTTTCCACAGAGAGCATCCTATAAGGTGATGGGAAAAATACTGTTCCTAAAACTCAGATTGCCTTTTATTACAGGTATAATGAACTTATTGTCATTCCCTTTTTCCCTCCTTGCAAAAACACCATATAGTTCAGTGATGTCAACTATCGGGCATAATCTGCTACATCAGAAATTCATGAGGCTTCCTTAGCAGTGGAAGAGGACACCACACAGGTTTGTTCTAGGCAAAGAGAAGTGGAAAAAAACCCCAACCATAAAGTATTTGCAGTGTGGAATAGCACCTCTTTGAAAGCACACATTACATCAAAATATGAAGTGCAGGATGACCACAGTGCAAATCATGCAATATCCCAGGTTATTAAATGCCTTTTCAAGCAAGCTCTGACTTCCATCAAAGTGTGGCTACCACAGTTCACATCCTGGCTAGAGCCTTTTCTGCTTCTATAACAGAAATACCATCACTATCTACCCATTATTGCTACAGCAGATAAGCATTTCACAGTCATTAGTATGTTTATCCATAGGACGTTTTTGGAAAGCACTGCTATTCCCGATTCATAGGCAAACAGAGGACTGATCCAAGGTCACACAGTAACTCTGTGGTAAAGTAAGAAACTTCACCTGGTTTTGCCATCCTGCAACTAATACTTTCTATTAATGAGTCATTGCTGCTCCTCTAAAATATTCTTTCAGCAGGAAGAGACAACAGGCTGCCTGTGGCATTCAAACTCCACATGCTAATAGCAGCTCTGCTCCAGGGTTTGCTAAAAAAGAAAAATCACACCCAAGGGCCTTGTTCTGTACTGTCACAGAATCCTGCTTGTGCACTGGGCTGCTGTGGGGGAAAGAAGGAATATACATATATATATTATTAAGCAGCCTGCCTCGTTTGTGACCCAGCTCTTTCCCTAGAGAAACAAAACCCAGTCTTTGAATAGTTTTACTCCCTCACGCCACAGACCACCGGGCAAGGGCAAAGTGCAAGGAGGAAGGGACAGTCAACTGGGAGACAAGTTATGCAAAGCTGGGGGCCGGGGCGGGGGGCAGCGCTCCCTAAGGCTCACAGGTGGAAAAAATAAAACAAACAAACAAAAAAACCCAAAACAACTTCTGTTGGCGGGTCACGACGGTCACAGTGCCAGGGGCTCCGCGGAGAAAAGACCCCCGGCACGAGAGGGAACACCGGCAGCGTGGGGGGCTGCCGTCCCACCCCGCACGGGGCAGGGAGCTCTCTCCCAGCTCGCCCACCGCCGGGAATGGCCGGCCGCGACCCCACACCCCGGGGTCCTCCAACAGGCGCTGCCCGACCCAGCCCCGGCCCCCTC
>VWYO01016890.1:0-10924 GCA_013400275.1 Rhadina sibilatrix
GGGACAACAATCATATATTACTTCTATTTTAACAGATCAAACTTTATATTCTCCACGGCATAATGGGTAAAGAATGTCGTTGGCTTATATCTGTTCCTGTCATTGTTTACTTCCTGAATCTATTTCCTTGAAACAACATATTTTTTCTGCAAAACCTTTTGGGGAAGAGAGTGGGATGTAGCACCAATAGTCATGGAGGGGGTTTTTTGAACAAAAAAAAAAAAACAAAACAAAACCCACATAAATTGCTAGAACAGCAAGGAAAATATCCATTGCTTCTTTATCTGAGAAACAGGAGCCAAGAAAGACTGAGAGGAACTTTTTATAGGGATGAGTAGTGACAGAACAAGAAGGAATGGGTTCAAAGAGAGTAGGTTTAGATTAGATATTATGAATAATTTCATTCCTGTGAGGCTGGGAACAGGTTGCCAAGAGAAGCTGTAGCTGCCCCACCCTTGGAAATGCTCAAGGCCAGCTTGGATGGGGTCTTTATACCTGATATGAGCCAAAACAAGTGAAACCCACCACACTGAGAAGTTGTTCCTGATTGGATATATGCTTTCCTTTCCTTCCAATTCTGTTACCACAGCTATGAGGAGGCACAATAGAGGTGGCAGATTTCAATAATGTGAAATCACTTAATTTCAAACCTCACCATCTTTAACATTTAATCATTCTCCTACAAATCATTTTCTAACCTTAAGCCATTTTTTTATTTGGTTCTGGAACACAGAACTTTTGCACAGTTGCATCTTGGCTACCATTTTTTTTTTCTTGCACATTATCTCAGTGTTAGGGTTCATTTTAAAATTCATTTTTTCCTCAGCTTCCAATACATTCAAGTTTGATAAAACCTAATGAGCTCAAAGGCAGACAGATTAAAGTGCACATTTTTGACATAAGCAATCTTCTTTAATAGAAGGCACTTTTATTATCAACTTTGCATTCACTTTCTGTGCAAGAAGGGAAAGTAATTTTAATTTCAATGGATATGGAATTTAATGGTACTCTCTAAAGCTTTACCAAATCTCCATCAGCCTGATAAATTTGGTCAAAAGGTTCATAGCAATGAAGTCCCAGCAGACTGAGAAATTTTTCCTGGACTACATACTAATCAAAAAGAATATTTTTGTATTTTCTTTAACCTTTCAGCAGAGATTTGATTTCTACCCTCAGGTCAGTATAACTAAAGAGACTGGGTGATGGGTCATGAGTTATCAGGGACAGGATTTCCAGCTCAAATTGAAAATAATGGTGGAGAAAGGCTGCTCAGGTAATTGAGTGTTTATGCCTGCAGCTGTATTCTGTTCAGCCTTCATCAAACTGATAGTAGTTCCAGATAAACCCTCTTAGTAAACCATTTTCATAATTTGAACACATCTGTGTTAAGAAGAGACTAGTAACCAATTGAAAAATTTTTCATTAACCTGAATGCTCTTTTCCTGGTAAAAATTTGAGGTGTAAGAGAAGGGAAAATACTTCAGGGCAATTCAGTTATAGAATTTTTCTGAATAATGCCAAAGAGCAGGGTTATGTCATCAAGCAGCTGTCGGGAAAATCTCACCACAATTTGTTCCCAATTTCAAAGAAAATCAAAGTTAATTAAACCTTCAAGGGCCAAATATAACTGGGTTTGATCAAAAATATAAACTGTACTCTTTTTTGATTTTTTTTATTATTATTATTCTACCATCTAAATTTATCCCAAACATTATCTGATGGAAGCTCCAGGGGAAACTGAAGATATATAGATAGAGATACGTGTAGCTGAAACCTTTCTGTATGGAACACTACAGCAACACTGCTTGTTTGAAATACTCTGTTGTTCTTTACATGAGCAGATAAACTCACCGACACTGCCTGAAGCAAGTTTTAAGTCAGCATTAAACACTTCCACACTTTTAAGCAGTAAAACAAAGCTTGGAAAGCCTGATTTATTAAAAAGGAAAAGACAAATAGGTGCTGCTACTGCCTCCTGTTTACAAATTTAGAGTAAATACAATGCTACTAATACAGTGCTACTAATACAAGCATCTCAGGGACCTGTAGCCTGTTTAAAATGTTATTTTCCTTTTCCAAAAATAACCACCCAACCACCCCCCAAAACCTAACATATTCCACTACTACCAAGAGGAAAAATAACATTGAAAAAACACGTATCTTTTCCCTGATAATATTTACTGCAAGTGGGATAGTTGAGTCAAAAAGATAAGATCCATGAAGTAATATATATATATATATACACCATTACCCTGTTTTGTAATACCACGAAGGTTCCACTTGACAAATTTGGTTTGAAACCACACAAAAGGAGAATGAATTCCAATCATTCCACCTGGAAGCTGATAACTTTGCGTTGCATGTATACTGGAAAAAAAGAAAAGAAACAAAAAAAGAGAAAAACCCCTGCTCTTAAAGTTTCTTGTATTTTAAGTGCAATAGAAACCTTTTAATACTTCATTTCAAAAGCAAGGGATCATAGAGTGATGTTTCTTTGAGCATAAAGGAAGATATAGTAAGTTTGGTTACTCAGTTTTTAAAATCAGAATAAAACAATGTTACAATCCATTCTAACCTCCATTATAATGTTCCTGATTAGATTTCAGCCCACAATTCCTTCATTATACACATGAGTTCTGTTTTCTTTACCATGAAGCACCTCTAACCTTAGTGGATAGATCCCAGAAAAGACATTAATTGCAATCAGATCACTGGGTTACTTTCAAAGTACAAAGTAGTAGGAATGTTGGGGTGACTGGTTTTCTACAGCATAAAATTGTCATTTTTAGTCATGAACAGAAGTATGTTGTGGTAGATATTCAACTGCCAGTAAATATAATGAGTTTTTTGGGTTTTTTTGTTCAGTGCTTCATTTTTCTTTATCAATCTTAGGGAAAGTTTAAATTGTACTATCAAAAACCAAAATTACTTCTGCAGGATATTTCCCTATTTCTCGTGATGTCTGCAAAATATTTAAACTGCATAGTGTGAGCTTTAGGGACATAAAGTTTGGGGCTAAAGGAAAGAGAAGTATCATGAGTACATAGTGAAGAAACATCAGTATCCTATTTATATTCAACTCCATATTTGTACATAATAATTATTATTTTTTCTCATACTTCTAAAAGGATGCCAAGATCCACCAAGGTGGTTGAAATCTTATAAAAAGGTTGAAAGGACAACAAGTGTAGAGCCCACTGAAATTACAAAAAAGACTCAAAATAAAATGAGGATTAGAAATTGGTGTAGATATTTTCTAGATATTCTAAGTCACAGTCCAGTGCCCTACTCACTGAATCTGCTGAAATTTGAAACAATTTATCTTTCTAAATATCAAAGAATTTTTTCTGCTGCTTAAAACACACAGAAATATGAAGAAATGAGCACCATTAAGATGCTCTGAACCCATTAGAATTAAAATATTAGGCTTTAGTCTTAGTTCTATGACAATTAATGCTCTGTAGCTTTAGAATTCCATCACAGTGTATTAATCAAGCCGTAAAAATACAAATTATCTCTTTAGTATAGAAAAACGCTTTCTAAAATTATTTTAATAGAAACAAATTTCCAGTCTGTGGTGTCTTTAATTACATATCTTAAATTACATTAATCTGTCTTATTCAGCCTTCACGCTCATGTTTATTTCTATTTAATTCTTAAATAAAGGCCTTGCACACATAGAAATGGCAGACGTGCAATAAGAGTACTCCTCATGGAGCATGCATTGTCCTACTAGGACAATGCTTTGTATTTATTGTGATGAATAGGACAACATATTTATCATTATAAAGGTCACAGCTTTTGCCAAGCAATCTTTATCCCTCATCCTGATAGATTGGCCAGTGAAGACTATAACTTTAGACAGCATTGCAGTTTCCAGATGATGCTAATAGTGAGACAATGAAGTGATATGTGAGCAGAGCTCAGGCAGGTCTGAGAGGCAGCAGCAGGGTAAAAGGTAGCCCAGGAAAAATCCAAACAGGCTGTGGAGACAGCAGAAGATAACCAGAAAAGGTCAGAGTATTGGAAGAGATGTAAAAGGTGGAGACATGACAGACAATATTAGCAAAACATTTCCAAACACATATGCTGGCTAGTGCAGAATTAGGAGCTACAGCTGAGGGAATTAATTCCTATAAGGACACTAATCACAGCACAGAAAAAAAAAAAAAAAAATTTGGAGAAAGAGATATTTATCCAGATCCCAGGGAAAACATTGAGAAAAGATCTGCAATGACAGCTCTGTCATGGACTTACCCTTACCTGCATGTTTTCATTCAAATATCATTAATAATAAGTATTACTAAGGTATTTCAAATGGTAACACTTAGAAACATCATCAAAATATCCGTAAAACATGAGGTATTAAACTATTAGCCTCTTAAGTATATTGCACACATACAATGAATTAGAGAAAGGATTAAGCTGAGCAAGCATTAATTTGCTGAAATAAAAAAGCATTTCAGTAAAACCTCCCCTCAGCTGCATTCCAAATGCCTGTCTAAAAGACCCTAAAAGACAGAAGAAAATAACCAACACCAAGCACTCCTAACGTATCTTATAAAAGGTAAAAATACCCTTGGTACAAAACTTGCCAGCCCTACATTAATTTAACAGAGTTCTCACACAGTTATCACACTTCAGCCAAGGGGCAGTATTTCATAGCTGAGGTGCAGCAGCTATCTAAAACCTTAAATATTTTAAGAGCTCAGCTGCTGTATTTTAAATGCTATGATAAGGAATGGTTTGATTTCTCTCCTTAGTTTCACTACCTCTTTCCTCTCAGGTCACTGATGCCTCTGAACACTACTTTTCAATAGCAGGTACCCTAATCACCTTAATGGTACAGGATAAGCCTGAAATACCACCATGCAGCATGTACAAGAGGAAAGGGATTTTTTGGGGATTAGCTAGGATAATGCTACAGGATCCACTACTGGGAGAAATCCACTCTTTCCAAACACAACGCTCAAACTGCGTCCAGTTAGATTTCTGCAGCCTAATGGACAGAAGATGGAGCCTGATGAAACTCCTTGAAAAGACCAAAACCCTCAAAATCTAAAAAAAAAAAAACACCTCATTACAACAGAGAGAGTAAGAGCCACCTCATTTGTTAGCAAGCATAGGCACAGCACTGTCCTTCAAACAAGGCTGGGTTTGGGGGTTTTTTTTTGTTTATTTTTACAATGAGTTTGGTCAGGTTACCTGTTCAAGTGAATTTCTGCCAGCCCTTCACGCACCCAGGGGACACCCCCTCCACATTCTGTCCAGCCCACACGTGTCAGGCACTGCTCCTGGCAAGAGGCTCAGCTCATCTGGACAGGCACCACTAACACAGAAACTTGAAAAAAATATTTATTCACAGACACGCCCCTCTCGAGGTCTCTCTGCTCCCCCGAAATTCGGGTGATCTTCGCCCTCTGCCCTCGGGAAGCCCCGAGCCGCCTGCAGAAAAGACGAGGAGCCTTTAGATGTTCTTTTTCGAGGCTGTTCTTCTTGTTTATTTTATCTTATCACAAACTTTTTCTCTGAGCTCTGCCAAGGTCTGGACAGCACGGGCAACAGGTGACGACTGACTGCCTGCCCACAGCTTGTTATCTTATATACAGAAAGTTATGTGCTCATTATTTACAATTGTGAACCAATATCTACACTTTACACTAAACAGGTGTCTTTCACTCCGACCCAATCCCTCTAAATCTACTTAATGTCATCATCAAGGTGCAAAATGGAGACGAAGAAGAAGGAGAAGACCCTGGGGCAACGCCCAGAATCCTCCATCTTGTCTCTGGTCATCCCTATTCCAAAACCCTTAGTGTTAAAATATTATTACTTTCTATTACCTTTGAGAGTTTGCAATTCTTCCCGTAGTGTTGGTANGCTTCTCCTGCGTATCGAGATTACAAGCTACGTTACAGAATGAGCGGAATCGATTTACGGTTCGGACATTACAAAGGGGAAAAAAAAAAAAATCAGAATTGGTACGATGAGCACAATTATGACTGTTCTCTCAGTTCCACTAGTACCCTGGGGTGCATCAGGAAGAGCGTGTCCAGCAGGCCAAGACAGGTGATCCTGCCTCTCCACTAAGCCCTGGTGAGGCCACATCCAGTGCCTTCTGTTCAGTTCATGTATTCACAGTTCAAGAAAGATAAGGAGCTACAAGAGAGGGTCCAGATGATGAGGGGTCTGGAGCATCTCTCTTATGATGAGACTGGACCTGTTTAATCTGGAGAAGACAGAGAGGATCTCTATAATGCATATAAATATCTCCAAGGCAGGTGACAAGAGAATGGTGGCATACCCTTTTCAGGGGTGCCCAGTGAGGGCAACAGCCACAGGGTGAGGAGCAACAGCCATAAGCTAAAACACAAGAAGTTCCACCTCGTCATGAGGAGGAACTTTGCATGGAGGGTGTCAAGGCACTGGAACAAGCTGTCCAGGGAGGTGTCCCTCTCTGGAGACATTCAAATCCCACCCGGCCGTGTTCCTGCGTAACCTGATCCAGGAGACCTTGCCTTGGCTGTAGGGTTGGACTGGGTAATCTCCAGAGGTCCCTTACAACCCTAACAATTCAGTGACTTCATCTACTCACAAGGAGGGATTATCCAAGGATATTTAATAGGAAAGAAATGATAAATTTATTAGAAATGGCGAATTTTATACAAAGTAATTATTGAATTATGTCAGTAGAAGTATTTAAGAAACTTTATGTTGCAATGATAAAAAAATGTGGAATTTTTTTTTAAATAATCTTTTTTAGATAAGTTAGTTCAGCAAAGGTTTTGATTGTAGATTTCAGTCTACATCTAGGAATTTCTCCATTAAAAGTGCCATTTACCCAATAAATTTAAATAATTGGCTAAAGGCAGGTTTAGGCAAAACTCAGATTAAGCTGCTACCAAGCATCAGAAGATAGCCCTGTTTTCCACACTTAGCTAGAGACATCCCCCCTGTCTGGAGAGAAACACTTTCCATTTTTATACTTGTTTACTCTCACCTGTCAGCATGACTCAGACGGAGCCTTGCAGGTTCTAACACTTCAGATTAGTGTTTCTCCTGAAAACCTCAAGTCTTTCATACAAACAAACAAGAACGGAAAGGAACTGCTGAAATTATACCAAGGCTCTACCTTGCATCAAATGTCAGGGTGAGAAACCCTCCCTTTCTGCTGTAATTTATGTAGATCTTTATGCCATAACAGAACTGATGTAAAAGAAGACCCTTCTGATTTGATAGAATTTCACCTGTCTTTCCACTTATTTTGTACAAGCAGAGTGGCTGTGTAAGGTTCAGGGCAATGACAGGCAGGCCCACTGGGCACTGATGAATTTGGATAATCTGAGAAAAAGGATTCAGCAATTGACTTTGCAGAGAAAGAAAGGGATGTTCTTTCTGGTTTACTTATATATATATATTTAATAATTTTTATTTAGATACAGTCTGGTCCACCTAGAGGTTCTTCTGTGTCTCAGAAACTAATAGAGTACAAATTCAGACAGAATAAAATAGCAGTGCCTACCATATAAACTCAACCAAAAGCAAAAAAAAAAAACAGAGCTACAAAAAAAAAAAAAAAAAAAAAAAAAAAAAAAAAAAAAAAAAAAAAAAAAAAAAGACAAACCAAACCTGAACCCAACCAACCGACATCATTCTGATATCCTCAGAATTTAACAAGTAAGTTTCTTCTGAAGTGATATAAGAGAGCAAAAAATCCTGCTTATTCAGAAAACAAACAAACAAACAAACAGCAATTTATGAAATTTCTCCTATAGTTCATAATGTTTCTTTGTTGAAAGATTTTATTTTATATAGGATTTATTCTAATGCATGATGGACTATTTCAGATCAGGTCTTCAAATACACTGTATTTATATAAACACAAACAAAGTGTGCAAACAAAGCAAATGGCAGTTTGTCCACAAGATAAACCAGTAAGGACTTTTGTGCTGGTTTTGGCTAGGCTAGAGTTGATTTTCTTTCCAGGGGCTGGTATGGGGCTGTGTTTTGGATTTGTGCTGAACACAGGGTTGATAACACAGAGATGTTTTTGTTATTGCTGAGCAGGGATCAGACAGAGCCAAGGCCTTTTCTGGTTTTCATACCAGTCATGCTGGTGAGGACGTTGGGGGTGCCTGGGAGGGGACACAGCCCAGACAGGTGACCCCAACTGACCAACTGGACATTCCAGACCATGTGACATCCTTGTATACCAGTATGTAAAGCATGGGAGGGAGAAGGAAATATAGGAACATTTCTAGTGATGATATTTACTTTTCCAAGTCACTGTTACCTGTGATGTGGCCCTGCTCTCCTGGAGATGGCTGAACACCTGCCTGCCATGGGAAGCACTGAGATAATATCTTGTTTTGTTTTTCTTGTCTGCATGGCTTTTTGCTTTCACTATTAAACTTATCTTTATCTCAACCCACGAGTCCTCCAGCTTTCACCCTACCCACTGTCTCCCAGAACCTTCTGGTGGGGGAGCGAGTGGCTGTGGGGTTGCTGGCTAGGGCTAAACCATGACAAAATCATTGAAAAGGAAATACAGAATTTTACAAAGAAGCAATTTTTTTTTTGTCTTTTCTCACAAAATTCACATCTGAAGCAAGCTTACTGAGAGACTTGTAAAATTGTATAAATGATATGACTCAGAATTTTTTGCAATGTAGTTTTGAAGTTTCACAATAGCAAATAGTCATGCCTTACCTAAGTTTCAGTTAGCTATCAATGGACCACTTCTAGAGAAAATGATAATAGAGAATACAACTCTCTCACATATATTAATAATTTCCCCCTTTCTTAACCACTCTATCCTTGACCCCCTTCAAATCTTGATAAAAAGAAAATCAAGTGAATAAATAAACCCAGCAAAATGTTTCAAAAGGAAAGATTAAAAATATAAAAATAAGCAAAAAAGATACCCCCATAAAAAAAACCAAACCCAAAAAAAAAAAAAAATTTCCACAAAAAAATCCCACTAAAAAACAACAGAAAAGAAAAAGAAACAGAGCCTTACAGAGCATGTGACTTGGTACCAGCAGCATTAAAAGGCACTGCATGTTTCCCAATAACCCCAATTTGAAGAAAGCCACATGCTTGCAGGAGGCACAAATTACAAACTTCCTATGGACACAAGAGCATGGGAGGCATTTTTAACTTAATCCCTCAGTTATGGCTCTATTTAGTGAATATTAATTACATTAAAGTAGCTTCATTTGATCAAACCACCTTTGATTGCATGGTTCTGAGCTAATATAGTTTAGAGCCATCCAGCAGGTGACTGGAAAGGGGAAAGCACCAAGACAGGAAAAGAAATAAGCAGCAAAATACCAAGTTTTTGTTTGTAATACATTCTCAACACAACTCAACTTTACTTTGTTTTTCATTAACTTTGATGCTGTAGCCAAGTTATTAAAAGTGCTAGAAATCACAGCTTTCTAAAATATTTTCCCCTCATCCTAATGTACATAAACACCACTCTAACATGTAAAAATCTGTGGCATTTCAGGGTGATTACTGTCCATGGCTGTAGAAGGTAGGTTTATTATTTATGAGTTAGGTTTTAATAATTCTAAAATGAATTACCTGGACTGACTGCTCAAAATTCTTACATGGAACACACACTCAGAAAAACCCAAAGAAAGAACCAAAAAACTCCAGCCTGAAAAAAACTAGCAATGGCAACAAACCATCACCTTAATACCCTCCAAAAACCAAGAATTATAAGAACTTTGCAGATTTCCTAAGACTCACAAAGTAGTCTTATAAATATATATTTGCCTAAATGATTTAGCTTCATCTTCCCTCATCTTCTTTCTCAGAAACAATACACAGAGGTACAAGAAAAAAAACAAAAGACAAATGTGAAGTCATATATGCTCATCGCAGACTGTCTGTGCAACAGAATTATGAACAGGAAAGTGGAAGACACAAAGTCGGGACATTTCTCTCTATTTATTAAGTTTAGAAACTTAAATGGCATTGTCTTGAATCCTCATACTTTTCTCTGTCTCTTTCAGGAGCCTGAATAAGAAAGATGCAACACTTACCTTCAGCTAAAACATCTGAGTCCTAGCAAAGGGAAGAGAATTTAGAGAGAAAGCAAACCCAAACAACAGTAAACAAATTTTGTAGAAAGCAGCACTGGCACCCCAGAGAAGACAACCATATACCTAACCATCAGCAAAAAATTAACATATCTTCTCTAGTCTATTGGTCCACATCTCACGTCTTTATCACAGAACTGACAAATTATTATTTTCACACCCTGGAGAACAAGGCATGATACAGATAACATACAGCAGCCACAAAGTAACAGATCCGTCAGCAAGCTAAAATCTCATCCTTATCCCAAAACTGACTGCAAAAAAGAAATGAGACCAGCTGTTTCACCTTTTCACCACTTCAGCTGTTCTCCATTCCCACTCAGTGTTCAGCTGTCCTTTGATAGGTGCTCCTGTTATTGAATTCACTACTAAAATTTATATTTGCCACAGATACAAGAGCAACATGTTAACCTTCAAGTTAATAAAGATTTCTCTGTTCCATCTCTAAACGATTACCCTAAGTATTCAGTTCCCTCCCTCTCTCATCTTCAGTGGATTTTCTTTTTTTTTTTCTGCATAGATGCATGAGAAAATACAGAGAGGGTGTTGCAGCAGCCCTCCCATTACAGGGTAGAAGTGAGCTGAGACACAGACTCCTTGTTTATCACAGCATGCAGAAGGTCCTGGGTTATTCCTCTTCACAGCTCAGCCATCCTGACCCCAACCATTCACTGACTCTGCCTGCAGCAGCTCCTGCTGTAGGGTTCCCTTGCAGCCTCTGACTGCTGGTTATTGCCTGCTGAACTCTGCCTGCAGGGATCAGTTTGCAGGCTCTGACTGCAGCTTTTACCCAGCCAGACTGTGACTGCAGGTTC
>VWYO01016890.1:14595-31860 GCA_013400275.1 Rhadina sibilatrix
ATAAAAGCTCATAAAGCCCCATAAATCTTGTCTTTGAGTTTTGGCTGCATTTGGTGAGAAATCAGGTAAATTCACAAATAATTTATGTTTTTTTGAAAAGAGATTAAGATCATTGGTCTGCTTTAAAGAGGGAGAGAAGTGAAAGCCATTTAGGGAGGACAGAGAACATGGCCATTGTATGTAGTCCATTCCCCCTGTATTCCTTGGAATTCACACTGAGTTAGGGACAGAGAAGATACACAATTGCCTGCTCCTGCAAGTACCTCTCCAAGCTTAACTCTGCTTTGAATCTACTAGTAGTGTTTTCTCTTCAACATGTTGTGGCCACAAATTGCAGANTTCTCAGAAACTCCTCAAGGGGAAAAAGATTATTTGCAAGCTTGCCTGAAAGCTAAAAAAAAAAAAAAAAAAAAAAAAAAAAAAAAAAAAAAGGGGGGGTTTTTTTCTTTAATTTAATCATGTCTCAGTAGTTTCAGTGTTTGTCCTCTAGTTTTAGTTCTGTGAAATTCAGCAAACAACAGTTCTGCCTTTACCATCATCCTAATTTTGTAAGTCTTGATGGTATCATCTCTCAGAGTTCTTTTTCTCAGCTACAAGGTTCCCCCTGAGTACTTTAAATAAACCAGTCCAAGAAGTGTTGAACTATGACACTTCTGGATAAAAATACCTATAATTACTAGGAATATGAGTTAAAAAAATAAAGACAAACAAAAATTGAGAAGATAGTTTTACTAATACAGTGGCATGCATGTAGAATCTGAAAGATTTTTAAATGAAATTTAGTTTAATTCAACATTTCCAAACTCAGATCTTCTAAAATTACAAAAAGAAAGGAAATAAGCAAAGATTATTGAAAGTTGGTTCTGTTTGTTGTAATTTTATTTTATTTAATTCAAGGCTAGACATGCCTTCTGGCTCATAGGACTGCAGAAACCTCCCAGTCAGGTTTTCATTGTTTAATCTGTAGGGTTTTGCAACACTCCCCACAATCCCAGTTCTTGGATGAAGCATGTATGTAGGGCTGTTCCATATTCCATCATCCCTTCTGACTTTCAATTTTGCCTCTGCATTAGATTTGCCCTCTGAATTTTCTTTGATTAGTTGTCTTCTATTTGATTTTCTCTTCCTTTCCCCTTTCATTGCAGTTTTCTGTGGTGTCTCCTAAAAAGTCCTAAAACTGAATTTTCTTTTTATGTCAGAATGCATCTGAAATTTAACAGAATTGGTAGTTAAAAAAAAAATTAACAATGCACAAGAAGTTGATGACAATTCAATGCACACACATCTATTGTAGGTCTCACTGAGTTTCATTTGGATCTCTAGCAGATAGGCACATTCTCTTTGGAAATAAAAATGAAACTACAGAGGACTAAAGCCCATGACATCAGATAAGAAAAGGTCTCCCAGGCATTCAGCTGGTCTGCCACAGAATTTGTAAGAGAATGGAATATGCTGTGCCTTTGTGGAATTGATCCCTATCCCTCCTGACTGTTTGGCTGGGACGTGTTGCTCTCATTTTGGTTTAGATACACGTCTGCCACATGAGTTGTTAGGGTGCTTATGAGAAATTAATCAAGACTTAGGAGAGAATCCCAACAATGCACCATTGAGAGAAACAACAACAACAAAAAAGCAATTGAAACAAGCCTAAGGACAGAAAGGAAATTCAAGACAAAGGGGCAAGGAAGGATCAAGAGAAAATCTTCTTTATCCTCTCCTCCTGCCTGCTGCTATGATCCGGCTGCTAGATGAGCAGCAACAAAAAGGCTGAAATCAGCCCCCAGGGTTATTTTTTAGCCAAGGACCATAAGAGAGATTATACATTTCTGGCAGCTTTCAGCCTCTTTTCTTCAATACAGATACAGAAACGGCATATATTTTGTTCTAAGATTGAACTGAAGATTTTTGGTTTGGATTCAAGTTTGGTTTTTTTTTCTTTTTCCTTTTCAACCCCAAACTTAATTAATTGTAAAAGTACTAATAATCACCCATTAAAACTGTTTGTCTAGGCCTGAACTAGAATATACGTTGCAGCATTTTAGTTTATTTTTTTTAATTCATAACAAAAAAAAATTGACTTTTTTCCTCAAAAAAATCTCCTTGAAACATAAAACATAAGGAGGAATCCTATGGTCCACGATATTCAGAAGATCTAATTTGATCATTGTGACTACTCCAGTTGAATAATTTTGACTCTGTGATTTATACATTGTGCCTTAATTATAATGTCTCCTACCACTCAACAAGAAAATCTATAAAGCCTAATAGTTTCATATTATTTCCTAGATCTGAACAGACTCTTCTAACTGTGAACAGAATGTATACATGATATCATGAGAAAAGGGTAAGTTGTCCTTATACTGTTCAATAAATGAAGATATTAGGAAAAACAATACTGAATATTCTCTGTTTTTTTGTGGTTTTTTTTTTCATTTCTTACTCTATGTTTTGGGGTTTTTTCTTCTAAAACTAGATGCATCTTCTGTCATACACTTGTTAAATATTTGATGTTGGCCCTGTGGCTTTTCTTTATTTTTATCTATGCGTCTGAATGGTGGCTGCCCAGTGATCCTATTTTTACAGTTTATTTTATGGCTTCTGTTTCGTCTCTGTAGATACCATTTTAAGCAAACATCCATTTACTATTTTTTATGGAGAGACAGTAAACTCCATCTTTAAGGTAACTTTTCTCTGTATGGAGTGATAGTTCAGTCTTCATGCCAGCTAACTTCTGCCTGTGACTGCCAAAACTTATGACAGTTAATTCCAGATATGATGATATTTCTGATACAGACACTATTTTTGGGGGAGTTGGAGTGAGTCCATTATAGTAATTTAATAAAAAAAAATAAATAAATAAACAGGTGGCAGAAAGTTTTAGCCATGCCAATTTACACTGGTCTTTAACCAAGAAGTTAATTGCCTTTTAATCCATTATCATTCACTTAAGCTATCTTCTTCCCAAAAGATATCCTTTCCCCCAGATTGCTGTTGCCTCTAGAGAGGCAAGTTCTTCTACTTGAAGAAGTACTAGCTAAGAAGGTAGAAGGTATTTTCCCTATGTTTAGGGAATAAATGTTACTTAGGTATATTCTAGCAGTAAGGATATCAGCTATAATAAGTGTAATATTTATTATGAAATATGGGGGTTCTTTCTTTATAATGTGTTAGCACTGACATTTTAGATTTGCCTACTCACCTTTAATTATGCTTTAGAATTATACTTTATGGAACTTAAATTTCATCACTTTAGGTTTTGGGGTAGATTGTGTTGTGTCAATATTATTTTGTCTTGAGAACACAAGTGTTATATCTATTTAGATGATGCAAACAGCTGACATTATGTAAAAGTAGCCATATCATAACATAAAGTGGGAAAGACATGGAATTTTAAGGACAGAGAATAAGAAATAAGGTTATGGTTTTATAACACTAAATGTTTTTTTTCTTTTTAACTCAAAATGTCATTTCTTTGTTACTTTTAATGTTTGCATTTACTATACCTAGAAAAAAACCCTTCTTTATTTTTCAGAAATAAGTAGAATTAAAAAAGCCCCATACATTTGACATTTTTTATAGGAGAGGATGAAAAAACTAGAAATAAAAATGATAATTTGTGCAGTACAGCACAAGTTATTGCATCAATAAAATAGCATGTCTTTATATATGGCCATCATTTTACTTTATTAAATCTACACCCATGATCTAAAGCTCTATTGAATAGTTGTGTTGGTCATGCATATTTCAGATGTTTGAAAATGAAATTCAACTTCACTATGTCCCAACCAATCATCCCCACTGCTAATATAATTGCAAACTTTATTTGCTTGCATGTCACTTACACAGCACTTGAACACGAAGAGAGGAAAAATGTGAAGACCAGGTGGAAGCCTTCTTAGTTAAACTAATAGGAAATGAAGGTATATTTCTCAAAACAACAAATATTGATATATTCTAATAGGACAAGAAATTAATATTATGATTTATCTTTTTAAAAAATAGACTGGTTCCAGACAGAAGAGGAGCTAGGGAGATGTCAAAAAAATAACAATGTCACCTTAAACATGCAGCACTACACGTTAATACTTTAAAAGTTCCTGATAATCAACAGCACTCATCATACACGGGGAACATTTATAGCTGACTCAACATTAACTTAATTAAGGTAATTTGTTCAGCTCTCTTCTTGCCATCAGTAGAAATCCTATGGTGATACCAAAGCTACCACAATATTAAAGTAAAACAACTAATGTGAGATATTTTATAATGATTAATATTACCTTTCGTGACATCTGTAGTGGGACAGTATTTGCTAGAGGATAGAAGAATAATGTAAGATTTGCTCCCTGGGGTACAAGATAAGTAATGAAAAAATAATTGTAAATAATCTCTTTTCCAATGGAACAATTTATTGAATGCCTGTAGAATTACCTCTCTTCATTCTTTTTTTTTTTTCCTTTTTCTTTCATTTTGAGGGTGGATTTTTTTTTTTCACCAATTTTTATTTTTTTTTACACAAATTAGCATTATAGCAATATGCATTATTTCAAAATAAGGAGAAAATTTATGGGAAAGAAGTGTTTTAGTAGTCAGAATACTAACTTCAGAGTAGTTATTCCACAACACACCTCTCATGGGCCTTCTTTAGAAAACAAGCTCAGCTATGAAAGCTATGACTTCCTGAAAGCTTAAAAAATTATGTAAAATTCAGGTTCCCAGCAACTCTGCCTATAAGTACCTACAAAGTATTCCATCTATAATTTACATTTGAACTATTAATCTTCCTCACCTATTTTCTCTGTCTCTTCTATCTCCTCCTTCCCCTTAACAGCCTCTCAAAAAGCTACCAAAGACAGGTGAATTCAGCCTCCTTGTCCTTCCCTCCTGCTCCAACCTTTTGTTGCGTGTGCACACATAACAGGCATTGCAGATTTTTAAGAGGCTGATTCAATCAGGATGAGCAGATTTGGCTCTCTCTGCTCTTTGAAATGCTTTCCTGTTCTCAGCACAACGGGACATCCTCAAACTGCAGAGATGCTCCTGCCTGATGTGGTCTCGCTGCTCACCTGGGGCACTCGGGTAACTCAGGCAATGGAAGGAGGCAGGCAATTGAATTCCTGTCATATGGCATATGCATCACAGGTGACAAGTTTAATATCTATGGATTCTTAATCCTGACCTTCATAGCTACGTGTTCCACACCTCAGAAAATGGTCTATTGGTGATAAGGTCTATAACCCTTCTCCATGCCTTAATAGGACGCTTTTTACTTTTCTTCCTTTAAACTACCACTTTAGAATTGGTATTCAGATTTTATTCTTTCCTTTCTTCTCCCAATTTCCCTTTTGCTGTGAATATAAATGTCTTGTACTAAGAAACATTAATAAATAATAATAAAAAAAAAATTAACTCTAGATTATGTTAGGACCTGGATATATTCTTACCCATTGTGTCTCAGTGTCTTTCTGAACAAATATACATAATTACAAAGGTGAAATTTCCTTTACAAGAACAACTAAGAGAGGGCTCCTCACTCTTGATCAGACTGTGTAGCCAGACTATCGAGAAGAGTCGAGTCCCAAGATTTCAGAGTGAATTAAATTCTACATCCCATATAAACTCTGCCTTGCTACTATACAGCAAAGATGAGCCATTTATTCCTCTTTTCCTTTCAGGTTTTCAGCTTTTGTAAATCATTGGAACCCTGTTGATTTTTTTTTTTTTAGCAGAACTTCTTTGAGAAAGGGAAAAAAAAATGTTGCTAAACACTAAAAGAATGAACTACGTGTCCTTCCTGTTGAATATTTACTTAATTTCCACTACCTACAGTTTTTTTCTATGCCACATGGACTATAGTTAAAAATTTACAAGTCAGGTAAACATCTTTTCCATCAGATTTTAGATCTTTTAATCATGTAGACTCATTGAGTCTATATAAAAAAAAAAAAATAAATTACCACATCTTTCGTAAGTAGGATATTTGTATTCTGACAAAAAGTGTTGAACAAATTTCTGCTACATAAGGAGGTAGTTTCATATAGTTAAATAGCCTCAAATATGTACATAATACAGTAAAATAATTCCTGAACAAAAGAAGAATGAAAAATCTCATTGAAATAAGTAGCACAGGGCAAGAAGTTTTATTCTTGGACCTTGCTCTTCATGAGTAAGAAAGGTGAACAGAGTTATGGCTTTATAGATTTGCAAAGCTAATGCCCTTTCTTAAACTTTCTTTTTTCACATTTCAGACACATTAAGTCAAATTTTGCCCTCACATGCATCACTGAGCTCAACAGGACATCTCCTTATGCTTCCAGGATCAAAATTTGTCCTATACTGCTTTGGAACTCGTTTTAGTATATAATTTCATTCCTATTTGACTCACTTTCTTTAAATGAGATTTTTCATTTATTTTTGAATGCTCAGCTGCTTTTTTCATCATCGTCCATGGCTTATTTTGGTCCCCTAAATTCATATTCTTATTGGTTTTATTAAAAGGTCTACAATTAACAGAACTTGTTTAGCAATGAGTGCAAATAAAAGTGCAATAAAAAACTTCAATGTCTTTTAAATTATTTAAATAAGTTTTTGTCTTATTTTCTCTGTAGAAGAATATTTTCATATGCAAAAAAAAACTTGTTTACAGTTTCTTGAATGATCTCTTACACTGCTATATTGAAAGGACAACTAAATCAAAGTATATAAATATGTCTTTTTGATCATATGAAGCAAGCTGTTTCCAGAAGTAAAAGCTAAGAAATTCTTTTTTTTTTTAATTGAAAGTGACACTAAAAGACATATTTAAGGAGGAAAGTGTAGCAAATATCAAACTTACATGTTTCTAAACAAGCAGTGATATCTATTCTCTCTGGAACAAATATGTAACAGAATATGCATTTAGAATACAACCAACACTTCCGGGTTTAAGTGCCTTGACACATACAATTGATACTGGGAGCTTTACTAAAGCAAATAAAATTCACTCTCATGCTTATAGTAAACATAAAGCATATTAATTTGATACCATTTTCTGTTTGTAGGTTATGAAATTCAGCAATGAATAATTAATTTTGAAAAAAGCATGCTCAAACATTTACACCAAAAAATCCTATAATTTGTTGCCTTCAACTTCTTTTTGAAAAAAAAAAAAAGTGGTTAAATACACACAGTAATAACTGATTTTTAATGCTTTTAAAAACCTTTGGTGCTCTTTATTACTTTGTTTAGTTGGACGTCTCACTTTTAGTATGTGAGTAATTATAAATTGTAGTGGTTTTGTCAAAAGTGTCAAAAGTGATACTTGCAGTGAGCACCTGGAATAAAGATCAAAACAGACACTGAGGGTTCAGTTCATAATACCAAGATACTTTAGGCAGACTGGATTGCCTTACTTGACTCTGAACATTACCTCACCAAAAGCAGTTTAGCTTAAAAATATCTGTGCCATTCTCCAGCTGTTCCATAGAGTCACTATGTGAATTTCTTGGTGAATTCAAAGTTCTATGTTCATTACAATGGCAAAATACAGTGAATAAGATTGATCCTTTGGGCTTTTTTCCTAAAAATCTATTTCTCTCTTGTAATGAATAGTGATCTATTATGCTATGTGGAAGAGACAGAAGATTTTGTGTAAGTAATAGTAGGACAAAAAACCACAACTTTTCAATTTCTCTTATTTTCATAGCCTTCTAGTTAAAAGCATAAAAAAAGGAAATTACCAGGAGTTTCTTCTTTTTCAAATTTCCATGCATCTCCTCACATTTTGGTACAAAAACTACTCAGGAAAATAAAACAAATATCTCTCAGGAAAGTCATTACATCCGTGCTTGGCCAAATGTAGGATACTGAGGACCTCCTTCCCCTCCAAAAAATGAGGTAGGCAGCAGAAAGCCTTTTTACCAGCTGGCTGAAAATTTTGCAAGCATCAAAAAAATGCAATTTGCACTACCTAGCATAGTGCAAAAAATACATTTGTCCCAAAGATTGTCCAGATGTAAAGATATTTTTACTGGAAGTTGCTGGTGCCAACAGAAAAATTATGACTCTCATTTTCATGTACTTTCTTGGTTGTGGACATTTGCACACAGCTGTAAGATATCCCTGGCAAGACTGAATTAGAGTAATAAAGTTAGAAAACAAAGCTGTGTTTGGCTACAGGAACAGCTTTTTAAATTTTTTTACCAAGTAGTCACAGGGCCCAGGAGAGATAGGCAAATGCACTCAGCTGCAGGAGAAACCTTGGTGTCTTTAATTTTAATAGGAAGGAAGTGATATATGCTGGAGACAGGGAACACAAGCTGTCACCTGGCTGGGGTGTTTTGAAGAACTTCAGTAACACTGAAGTCACAATCAGGTTTAGTAGTACTAAGTATTTAGGAATAGCAGTTGAGATCACAAGAATATTTTCTTTACTGTGTCTTTATAAACAATAAACTACAAGGTTGCCACAAGTGAGCAAGATGACTGTGGTTGCCAACACTTAGTTTCAGAGTCAAATATTTGCAGAAAGCAAACTAAGGAACTAAGTTGTCCTAGTCCACATTCAGAACTTCTCAAGAGTTAGCTTTCCTGTACTACTTGTCTTCCATGACTTTTTCTATAAGCTGCAATCTTACCCTCAATATACAATGTTTTTAATGAGAGTAGGAAATACTAAGGTAAGTGTACTGGTTTGAAAGCAAAANACATTTACTAAGTTTGGTAATAAAAAAATCAGCTTGGCCATAGAAAAATAGAATATTCCCAAAGCTTATGCAAGAGTTGAGAAATAGCACATATTTCAATTCTTTTGACTGTGGGATTCCTTTTTTTTTCTGCAAATATTATCAAATATTCTATTAGAAGTAACACAAATACTATATTAGACACGTACAGTAACACTGCATTATGAGCTCTTAATCTTTCTCAATTAGAAATATGTTTACACAGGAGCTCATTGTTGACTTGGTTCTCATCCCATGAAAGTCAGTATAAATCTCCCCATTGTTAAACCAACATGACCAATTTGAAAGCTCATCCTCAATTATTTATCATTATTATTATTATCATCACCATTCTCATCATCATGATCATTATGTAGCAAGACTCAGTACCTGAATATTGACTCTGATGAGATAAGAATCTCCTTTGTAATAGCCTAGTAGTTTACTGGGATTGGGAAGAAGTCTTCCTGTCTTTTCCTTCCTTTCTTCCTCTTGCTTTCCTCATTCCTCCCATTTGTCTTTGTCTTTCCTTTTCCTTTTTCTTTCCTCTCGATGCTTAACTATTCCACTGTCAAAGTAGAACACTTGTGAATTGAATAATGTGAATGATCAAACACACTGAAAACCATGTCATTTTTCTCTTAGAATTGAAAGTCTTCCTGAAGAGGCAAATGGGGAAGCATAACTTTTAAGGTTGTGTTTTCACAGAAACATCACACTCTACAGCAAAGTACAAATGATAGATGATCACTTTACTGATTGCTTTCATAATAATGTTTTATTGAAAGTTACTCATGTAAATTGTGGGACTGACACTATGTCATTTTAAAATATTACTTTTGTATGTTTAATAAAAGTATAGACCATTTCACTGTTCTTTTGATCAAAGAAAACATCAGCAGTCTGCGAGGCAAGAAGAAATGAATTCTGCAGTGCCTCATTCAGATATTCTGCAGAGGCATCAGAGATTTTACCTTTGCATACAGAGCAGAGAGAAAACTAAAAGCAATGAAGTAACAGCAAATGCAGAGGATGGTGGACACATAACTATTAGACACTAAGCCAGGCAAATATAACTGAGTGTAAAAATTAATTTTTGCATCACAATAGAAAGGGATTACATTTGTATGAAAATCTCATTTGTAGAACTGCTAAGTGAATCAGTAAGGAATCAAAATAACTGGGTCAGAGTGACACAACTATTTGAGAAAAACTAGATATTTTTAATATTGCTTATTTGCCAAAGGGCAAGATGTGATCATTATATTAATGGGCAAATATTAAACCAATAAAATATTATTAGAAATTAATTATTGATGACTAAGATGCTGCACAACAAACTCTTCTCAGAAGTTTGAAGTGGAAGGTGACTGGCACTTTGATAGCATTAATTGTGTGCCTCCTATGAGCTGAGATTTACAACCCCTCTTTGTTCAGCAGATGTTTTAATTACAGCTTGGGGCTCTCTGATGCTTTTGTGCAGTCAGGGAGAAAAATCCTCCATGATGTCACAGAATCACAGGAGTAAGGCTGGAACTGATTTGAAAACTGAGACAGTCTATCGTCCACTGAAGTGTGGTTAGACAGGTTCAGACAACCTCTGACAGATGTTCGACAGATGTTTGTTTCAAAAAGACTTTATTAAAGACAAGATTTCATAACTTCCCAAGGGAAGCTATTTCCTCCTGCTTAATTACCCCTTTCCACAAAAAAAAGCTTTTCTCTGACATATAATGTAAATCATCTTGCCTACAAATCAAACCTATTTTGTCATACTCTAAGTCTCTTGGAGCCAGAAGTAAACATTTGAGCATGAGGATGGAAGGGAGTGTATCCCTTCTTTCTCCTTTAATGTATTCTAAATTCCCCTAACAGCTCAAACTTTCTGAGCCTGCAGACAAAGTTTTGATATGTTCTAGACAGCTGCCTCCAACACCAGTAGTGCACACTTTAGGTACAAAAAGGAAAATATTTATTCTGGGAACAAATCTCACCAATGCCTTAATTTGGAGAGGGAGTAAAAGAATTCCAGAAGAAAAGCAAGAATATCTAAGCATAGGCAGTATGTTTATCTTCTTTGTCCCTCTCTTTCTTAAAACTGAGGTGCTCAAAAGACAATCTTTCATCCAAATTGTTACGAAAAAGGAAAAGATTGCAGTAATACTGCCAGTATATTAGTCTATCACCTCTGTCAAATATAACTGAATTATGCATCTCATAATAAAATCTTAGGCTACTTCCTTAAATACTCTAAGCTGAATTAAGGAGCTCACTTCACTATACTACTTAAACTCATTCAACATGCCTTTAAGTGCTCCTGTTTCTCTTGTTATCTATATCGCTTCATATTAAGCAGTAAAAATGCATCTCTTTTGCCTTCCTTTAATTTCTCATATATCTGTGAGATCTGTGATCTCTCCTGATTGTTTTAAAATTACTTCCTCATTTTCCTTTGTACTATTTCTTAGATTTCTGGTTATCCTCACATAGTCATGCTAGCCTTAATTTTCATCCTCAGACATATTTCATTTGTGTCTACTTTTCCATGACTCCTTGGGTTTCCTTTTCAGATTCTAAAAGAGACCCTAGTGCTTCCCTTGGTCTGTTAAGCCTTCTCCTGTAACCACCATTTCCTCTTCACTTTCCACACCAATTGCTCTAAAAGGCCACAGTTTAAACAAGTGAATATTGTGCTGATGGGTATTAGGAAGAGAACACTTCTGTGCAGTAGTTGTGAGAGAATGCTACCCCAGTTTAAATTCTCAAGACAGTGTTGGAATATTTTTAAGAGAATTGTCCCCATCCTGCTGTTTTTGCCTTTTTTTGTTTTGTTTTGTTTTGTTTTCATTTCCTGAAACTGTGAAATGCATCATTCCACAATTATTTCTTGTCAAATGCCTTTCAGCTTCCACATGCTCAATCTGCTCCCCCTTAACTGTGCAGTGAACATTAGATCACTGAGCACCTAAGTTGCCTCCTGACGTAAGCAATTGGCCTCCACAGTTTCAAGAACTTGTTCATATCTAATATGTTAAAACTAAATATCAAAGCAATTAAAGGCATCCTTGTCATATTCTGAGCTTGGCTGGATGTAAAATGGCCACCAATGATTCTTTAGCACTTTCCTCCTCAACTGAACAGGAGAGATAAAATACAACAAAAGGGTTGAAATAAGGGGAGGGAGAGAGATCATTCACCAATTACTGGTCAAGGTGGAAATACACTCCAGTTGTGGAAATTAGATTCATTAATTAACAATAAAATCCCAGTAAGATAATTAGAAAAAAAGAAAATAAATATTAGAATGATGCCATAAGTTTTAACTTTCATATTTTCCAGATTCCGTACTGCATTAGTATGTAACTCTGAACTTCATATGAAGTGTTAGCAAGCTCTCCTCACAGGGTAGTGAGACAGAACAATCCTTTTCCAGCCTGAGAACCAAAGGATACCTTTGGAACTTCAGGCCCAAAAAGTATAAACAACAGCAAATTGAGGAGAGCAATCTGGGAGGATGAGACTTCATAATCTGAAGCTGTAATTGGACCATTAACCCCAAACTTTAAATGGACCAAAAGCTTGTGACCTGTTGTCCATCTTGGGTGGAGCCATGGCCAGGCACTTGCACTGCCCAAGGTGTATCCTTTGAAGGCCTTTTAATAAATATCTACTTTATTCTTTAACTCTGTCTAGCCTCTGTCCTAGGTAGCCTCTCAAGGCATCAAAAACATCTTCCCTCTCCTCCCTCCCTTCTTCCAGGGCTGAACTTAATTCCCCATTTTCTCCTCTTCCTCCCCAGTGGCACATGGGGCCGGAAATGGGGGCTGCAGTCAGTTCATCCCAGGTTGTTTCTGCTGCTCCTTCCTTTTCAAGAGGACTCCTCACACTCTTCCCCTACACCAGTGTGGGGTTCCTCCCATGGGAGACAGTCTTCCATGAACTTCCCTGATGTGAATCCTTCCCACAGGTTGCAGTTCTTCATTACTGCTCCAGCGTGGGTCCCCCATGGGGACACATGTCCTGACAGCAAACTTGCTCCATCACAGGCTCCTCCTCCACAGGACTACAGGTCCCAGCCAGAAGCCTGTTTCCATGTGGGCTTCCTGCAGGGTCACAGCTTTCTTCAGGCATCCATCTGCTTCAATCTGGGGCTTCTCCAGAGGCTGCAGGTGGATCTCTGCCTCCCTGTGGTCTCCATGGGCTGCAGGGGCACAGCTGCCTCAGCATGGAGAGCAGAACAGGCTGCAGGGGAATCCCAGCTCTGACTCCTGAAGCACCTCCTGCCCCTCCTTCTTCACTGACCTTGGCATCTACACAGCTGTTCTTCTCACATAGTTTCACTCCTTTCTTCTCTGGCTGCGAATTTCTCTTGGAAAGTATCTTTTTCTCCTTTTTCAATTTGTTACCCCAGACGTGCCACCACCGTGACTGCTCAGCCTTGTCCAGGGGCAGGTCCATCCTAGAGCTGGCTGGCACTGGCTCCATCAGACATAGGAGAGGCTTCTGGCAGCTTCTTACAGAAGTCACCCCTGTGGCTACCCTGCTACCAAAACCTGGTCACACACAACCAATACATTCTCATTCATTAGAACAGGACACACTCTTTGAATGCTGACCACAGTTTCTCCAAAGCCCCACTCACCACTCTAATTCTGTGATCTGTAGTCAGTGCAGGATTCTGGGTCTTTTCCTTCTGTTGTCTTAACCCTGACTCTATTCTTCCTCAAGTAAGCAAACTATTTCACCTCTCTGAGAATTTGCTTTAGTATTCTGGCTAGCATTAAAGGATTGACTTACTGACACGCAGTATATTCATAGAGATTACAACTCAGAAGAGTGTTTCAAACCTGTTTCCCAGTCACCCCTGCTCAGTGACCTGCTAAAAAAGGATTAAACTGTTCCAACCTATGAAAAGCTTATTGTCATGATCACATTAGCAGCAATAAAACACCAAGTAGTCTACAAGGCCTAGGAATGGGCAAGGCTGTGTATCAGGAAACCCTGAACCAAAAAAAGTGAGATCAAATTTCTCAAAATGTCACCAAAATAATCCATTTTGCAGTAATTATGTTTCAACTTTCTCCTTAGTCTAGCCCCCTTAAGTCTAGTCCTCTTAATTTATTCCCTAGAACATTTAGCTATTCCATTAGAGTATTCTGTTTTCCTCTACAATAAAGAATTTCTCTACATGAGCTGACAACCTGATTCACTGTTGTGCCCACCCCTACTGCTTACAACCCTGTCTCCCTAACCTTCGATCCTTCCACACAGTGAGCTCTCTAAATAGGTCACAAAGTGAATTAATTTTCATTTGTTGTACAAAAAGTGTCATCTACTCAGATCTTATCTAATATCTGTATCTCCACATTTAACTTCAGATGCCTTTAAACAGGGACCACCAGAAGCAATTTATTCTTTTCAGACTGAGTACAGAATCTTGATTATTACTTAGAAGGAAGCAAAAAGAAATATTTATCACATTATTATGAGTACTAGAACATCTATCTGGAAGACAGATTTAATCCTATGAAGTGTTAAGAGGCTCAATAAAGGATCTGTCAAGTATTTTCACATGCTTTGATAAATGCCATTATGTGCATGCCAAATGAAGACTATTAATATGGATGATTAAAAAATTAAGAACTTACTTGTTCATCCTTCATCATCAAGCTGTGAATTTGCATTTTGTCTTTTTGCATTTTGGAAAGAAGTGTTTTTATTGAGCTACAAAATCTCTAAACCAAAATGAAACAAAAACTTTGACCTTCAGTTAGAGGAACACGTGATAGCCTTTTGATTTTTTCTGGATTTCCAACATTTGACTATTGAAATTTCAATGACAAAAATCTACAAAGAGAAATGGGGCTGACTCCTATGAAAATCAATGAGATAGTAGCATCTAGTTCCTCCTGTATTTTTTTTTTTTTCAGAAAATGAGCAATATCAATTCTAGCTTCTTTTGATTGAATAAAACCCCAAACATGAACAAGCAAAACAATTGAATCTGTAGAAAAGTGATCAACATAAATTTCAATCAAGGTAGATAAGCAGGAAATCTTAGCCATAAGTAACAAATTTCCTAATGTGAAATATTAAAATATTAATTAAAGAACTGCAGACTTCCATGGGCTTTAAAGAGTCACCTCTCCAGTGGGAGGTGAACAACATTTAGGTTGTGGAAGACATTTTGAAACAAAGAGTTATATGGCTTTTAAAGCCTTTTTTCTTTTTTTCTTTTTTTTTTTTTTTTTCATTTTCTATAACACATCTTGTCTAAAATATATTAATTTCAGGAAACTCTAAAAACTGCAAAGATACTGGTAGTTTTGATAACTAGCCACAGTATGAGGTCAATCCCTATTTTCAAAATAACTGCAACTTCACCTTGAGTTTTTAATCATCAGTGAACGGAAACCTTATGAAAATGAAAATGTTCATATTTAATGTTTTTAAAGAACTCCACAGCGTTGCCAGTTCCTCCTATGAATGCCCATTGATGTGAGGCCAAATTATCCAAAGTGGTGTTCAACAGTTGGTATTGATGTCTACCACACAAGCTGGATATCCCTCTATAAAATCTAATACTTTAAGGTCACTATGGCTAAAAACGGGGCTGCACTATATTTTATTAGAAGAAAAAGATAGATTGCTGTACATGTAGGTCTTTGAATGTTCATTAAGATAAGAAACACCCAAACTTTCACATGTTATGAATTATGACTCAGACATGGCCTTGAATAGAAAATACTGTCAGCCACACAGGGCATGTTTTTTTGGTTTTCCCTGTCTCCTGCTCTCCTGTTTTCCAGGACACGCTAATTTCTGGTGTGGAGTACTTCCAGTCTGCACAGTTTAAATGCTAAATATAATGGAAGTACTCAGTCAAGCAGCAAAACATACCAAAAAGTAGGAAATAGTATCAAATAGAGAGAGGCTTTTGCATTTTATGTTCCAGTTATTCTTGTGAACAGCCAATATCAAAACATCTCAGACTGGGTAAAAATTAACACTTGAAGCAGATTATGTCAATGAGAACACCATAAATCATAGCAAATTACTTTTGAAAAAACAGCTTCTGGATTATAGCTCCCATATACTTTACTTTAGCCAACTGTACAGATTGCAGGTGTTAAACATAAATTGATATACACCTTATATACACAGATAAAGAAAAAAAAAAAGCTTATTGTTCTGCATTTTAAATTTGTTCCTTGGCAGGCAAAGAAAGATGTTTATTTGACAGTTAGAATGGTTGAGAACACAACTGATAGCTCAGTTAGTATTGGGGGATTTCTAATTTGTTCTCATTATAAAAGTGCAAGGCGTGACCTTAATTTTATGGTTTCTTAATTCACCAGGAGACAGCCAAACTTTTCGAAACCAATATACATTTCTGAGAAGAAAATAAAAATGAATCTGTTTATCTTTCCTTCCTTCCTCAATATAAATGGCCTTTCTATAGACCTTCAAAGTTAAGCTAATAGTGTTTTGAATATTTTAAGAACTCTCTTTCATACTGCTCACTAACTTGGCCTGTTGCCAGGTAAAATATTGTTCCAGCGATCGATTGCTTTGTTTTCCCTAAACAGAAATTAGCATGGCCCAAAACATGCAGTTAAATCTTTTGATGTTTAAATTATGAAATACATACGAGAAACTGGTTTTAAACAAATGGTGAGATGGAGCTTTATAACGGTTTTCCTTCTTAAGAAATTTCTCCTGAACCTAAAAGTTCTCTAAAATCTTAGGATAAAGACCTTATCGCTGTAATCCAAATAACTGCAGTTCTAACTTCATATGCATACATAACCCACATGTTTTCAGGCAGCTAGTTTGTTGCTAGCTGAACAGTGGAACACACAAAAAATAAGAAAAAATAGGTTTTTTGTATGGATACAAACATTAGAAGCAAATTACTTTGAGTGAGAAAGAATAAACCACAGAATTATTTTAATTTTCAATGGTAAATACCTCCTCAATGCACTTTCTTCTCAGTTGAAAAGAAAAACAATTTTTTACTGCTATTAAAAAAGAAATCAAAAGAGACATCTCCGATTGCAAAATTATAGTTTCTTCTATGATTATTAAAGAGAAAAAGGTGTCTCTGATATTTTACAATAACCTTCCAGGGAAGATTAATTTTGCTACTAAAGACAGTCTAGTATTTCTCCATCTTGATTTGATAAAGAGTGGAAAATAAAATTTCTTAAGAAATGTGCCGCGAAATAATTTTTATTCAGATGCCAAGAATTTCTGAAGTAATTCTGCTTTAAGATGTTGATTTCAAAAATGAAGTAAAAGAAACTCAATTAAATTCCTCATTAAATTCTTTAGAGTGGACAAAAGGAATCCCAGAATAGACAGCTAAAAGTTATGTTACTCACAATGTCTTCTTGTCTTGGCAGCAGCAGGCACCTGTGCCTAGCCCACCAGCTGTCTTGTAAAGTGCCTGGTGACACTGGGGTACCCAGAGCTCCCTGATCTCTTATTTTCCAGTTTTACCTGCAAGAGCTCTTCTAGAGTCACCATGGCTTTCTCAGTGCTTATCATCACCCAGTCTCAA